>JAFFSR010000366.1:910000-1111051 GCA_017163975.1 Anastatus disparis | reverse complement strand
AAAGATGTTTTGGAAAATTCTTGAATAAAAATTGAAAATTTTAATATTACACAATGTTTGCGTATTTTATTTTTTCGGGTGAAGTTTAAACACACATTGTGTGTTACATCCCGGTGGCTCAAACAGCTTTTGATAAAAAGTACACTTTTTGGTAAAATTACCAAGAAAAGTATAAACCACAAGTATTTCATAGTGATTTTGAAAATATAAGATCAACCGAATCAAATTTAAAAAAATCATATAAGTTCAAAAATGTTACATGGGCACTTACGTCAAAAATAGTATTCAACTTTGTAATAAATTTAGAGGTTTTTATAAATCATAAATAAAATTTTAAATTTTGTTTTAAATTTTGATCGACAAAAATATGCCAAGTCATCGAAAATTATCGAATCGACTACTAAGAGGGATAACATCGAAATTCGACGAAGATTTCAAAAAATACCATGATTTAATGAAGAATTCGGAAACCTGGTAACTTGACGTTTTTTTGAAAAAATCCTTAAGGGGATGTAAAACGGGCACTACACTTGTACTCATGAATTTGACCTATCTTTTCATTTTATTGCAAAACTTGAGAGAAAGCAATGCTTTAGCTTGAAGTATTTACCACGAAGATTATTCATTTAAATTTTTAAATGAATACATTCATTAGTTATAGAGAAATACAAGTTTCAATATTAAATATTAAAATTTTTCAATTTAGTACCAGAAATCTAAAATTCTGAAAAACTAATGAATGAATTTATTTCAAAATTTAACTGAATAATCTTCGTGGTAAATACTACAAGCTGATGCATTTCTTTTCTTAAAATTTTACAATAAAATAAAAATATAGTCAATATTTATGAGTACAGGTGTAGTATCCATTTTACATCTCCTTAACTCAAAAACTTATTTTTTCTTCAATTTTGTAGTGATAATTTTGCATGATTTAAAAATAAAATTTTTGTAAAATAAAAACAATAAAATTGATTTCGCGTTAAATTTATAGGAATTTTATTTTAAAACCCTGCAGAATTGTCACTAAAATTGGAGAGAAAAAAAAAGTTTTCGAGCAATTTGGTTTTTGAGATCGTTGCCAAGTTACGGGGTTATTTTTCTCAGCCGTTACAATGTAGTAAAAATGTGGGATACCCATTTAATAAAAATATCTGGAAATAATTGTTAATAAGTGTTAAAATATGTCATAATTGAAATAACAATTATTTACAGCTATTTATAATTTTTTATATTTATTTACAACTATTTGCATTTATTCAGTTTTTTACACGTATTCACAATTATTTACAATTATTTATATTTTTCTTACATTTTTTATAATTATTTACAATTATTTACATTTTTTTAATTTTCACAAATTTATTCAATTTTTTATAAATATGTGAAAATTTTTTAAAATGTATATAACTGTAAACAATTGTAAAAAAACTATAAAAAAAATCTAAATAATTGTAAATAATTATAAATAACTGTAAGAAACTACAAATAACTGTAAGAAACTGTAAATAATTATAAATAATATTAAATCATTTAAAAATTAAAAAATATTTTAAAATGTAAACAATAGTAAATATCTGTAAATAACTGTAAATGACTATATAATTCATGTCTGAATTCGGACATTTTTAACAGTTATTTAGAATTAATGACTATTATTTACAGTTATTCACAAAAATTATGTTCATATGAGATGGGTTCCTACTTGATACGACACTATATACTTAAGCTTTGAAAACAAAGCAATTATGAAATAAATTTTTTCTCTTAAAGAAAATGTTAATTTTTATGATATGAAATGCTGTTTTCTCTTTATTTCTATCTTTAATAACTAGTTATTTCACAAATTAAAATATTTAATAGATACTATAATTTTAATCAAAAGCTTTAAATTCAAAATTATAATGTTAACAATATACTCATAAATTAATAGATAATTATCAAATGATCAGGAGAGTATTAGGGTCACAGATTTTATTGAAAACGTATATTTTTCTTATATAAAAATTTAATACAAAGATAGAGCTATAGATTATGCTCAATGGATTCAAATCCGAGCGATATATATATATATAGCAATCATTTTATAAAAGATAATTAAAATTAATATTTTTGTATCAATGTTAGAGTCTATAACTCTATCTTTTTTCATATTTTGATATAAGGAAATTGCTGATAGGCAAAATTATAGATAATCATGCAGACTATTAAGTAATATTTGATTATTCATATTTACATATAATTATGTATGATGCTACCTTCAATCATACATAGTTGTACATAAAGATATGTAAATCATTTTTTAAAGGAAAGATTTAATAAAAATACATATTTTTAAAAGAAAAAAAATTATTTTTCAAAAAATTGACAAATTAATAATTAATTATTTAATAAATAATAATGAAATCAAAACTAGTATTCTTGATAACTCACCTGCTAACAATAATACAATAATTTTTTCCCATTTATAGTGTTTATCATGATCTTGCTTACAATCATTATTGCAATACCATTTTGCATAATAGTATTCATTTTTATTGAAATCGTTTTTATTACTTGGGTAAAAATGATGTAGAGTATTAGTTTTAGATACTTTTTTTTTCACTTCCTTTACTTCGATTGTAACTTCTTTTTTGTTATGATTGAATCTAACTCTAGCGTAATTGATTGACATTTTCAAATTTTAGATTAATTAAATATCTTTTGCTAAAAGAAAAATTAAAATTCATTATTATGATGAAACCTTGTTGAAAATAGAGACATTATTTAAGTGCAATATTTATTTTTATTTTAACCCTTCAGTCACGCAATTAAATTTCAGCATCGAAAAATTCATCTGAAACTTTTATTACTTCAATAACAAAGCGAATTAAACTGCGTATGGTCAATGTCCCAATAGCTACTCACGAACCTATTAATAACCGCTCAATGTTATTTAGACACGAAAAAAAATTTTTAACAATGAGCGGTTAGTAATAGGTTTGTGAGTAGCGATTGGGACATTGACCATACATGAAAGCAAAAAAGATGACATTATTTTGTACACTGTGACTGAAAGGGTTAAGTTTTGTGTGATCTTATAGTACATTACGATTTCTGTATTTTATTATAAAATGAATAAAAATCTATTTATTATTTTTCATTAATATTTTACCACTAGTATTATATTATAAAGTAACTAAATATCTAAAAATAACATTTTTAAATTAATTAAATATTTACAAATAACATTTTTAAAATAACTAAATATTTACAAATAATATTCTTAAAATAACTAAATATTTACAAATAACATTTTTAAACTAACTAAATATTTACAAATAACATTTATAAAATATAAGAAAATTTATAACATTTTCTTATTTTTTAAAATTACAAAATACAAATTTCATTTTGAAGCATTCATTTTTAGAATAAAAAAACTTAACTTTATGTTTAAAAAATAAACGTGTTGATTTAATAAGGTTTGAATTTATAGACCCAATTCAAGCAACAATGTTACTTGAGCAACTTTTATAAATTTTAGCTTAGTTAAAATTTAAAAATGTTACTCAAGTAAAACTATTGCTTGAGTTAAACCTATGAATTCGAACCTAAGAAAGCGCAACTAGTATGAGATTTTACTTAATGCGAGTATAAATCAAATAGAAACTTACATTTTTTGTTTATATTTTGTTTGAAGAGAGTGGTTAAAGTCGATTATAGAAAAAAAATTTTGTTAATTTCTGTAGTTTATGATAAGTCACAAATTTAGTTTTTATTTTATAATAATATTAGTTAATATTTTAAAATAATCAATATTTAAAAATAATTAGACTAAATTGGAATCTTGTTTGAGTAACAACAACCGTTACCAAGGTTACGTTTATAATTTATACGTTGATAATTTATACGTCGATAATTTATTGATTACAACTCAAGTAATATACATACCCTTAGTTAAAAGTAATAATATGTTGAACGTTATTCATATCCTAATATATGGTAAAGGACATTGAAACTATCTGTACTAGCCATCAACGGAGCTGCTCGTCGTAGATTGTTAATATTTTGTTAAATATTCTTTTTTGCACATTTATGTTAGTTTTTAATAAAATTATTGCAACAGTTAAAGAGTTGTAAAACTTTGTTTCGGAAAATAGGAGATACAAATTTTACTTTGTATTGACATAAAATAATCAATATAATATAAAAAGAATTTTTATGATAAATTTGTTATACAAATTTTAATTAAAATTGTTAAATCTTACCTGATCCTCTAATTAACAAGAAAACACTTGTCTTGGTATGTATAATTTTATATAATTAATTTTATGTAATACACAAACACAAAAGTAGTTGAATGAAAAATTTGAAGGTTAATTGTGCCTAGGAGTAAACAGTGGATGAAGATCATATCATTTATTGATAAGAAAAAACAGTACAAAAATAAACCACAATTTGATATTATAAAATGAATACTATCTGAAAAAGAAGACAAATATAGAGTTAAAAGTTACTTTAGTAAGTATTTTATTAAAATGCTGTCAGTTTTATAATTTATTATAAATGTTAATATTTTGATTTTATATTTATCAACATATAATGTTATTAATTTTTTGTGTTTAAATGCATAAAATATTTTATAGTTCATACATCAATTAGTGATTTTGGTTTTACAAAATAAGAAATAAATCTTCTTTTATAAATTTGTTAAATAGTACATTATTGACCAAGGATGCAGATTGATTATTCTCGAAAGTTGTACAAACCAGGATGATCAATATACATCCATGGTATAATATACTATTTTTTGTCACGAGGTCAAGACATATAAAGTTAATCAGCAAAATGACTATTTTGCGGCCTAGAACAAAAAAAAATATATTATTATATTAGTTTTAAATAGTGCATATTTATAGTAAATATTTTTTTACTTACAGGTGTTATCAAAGCGATGCAAATATTGGAAATCTTATTTATTTTACAATTAGTATATTAAAAGATTTTTATTTATATTGAAATGTCTAATAAAAATTATTATAAATCTGCACATGATGAACTCACAGATTATGCTTACAGAAAAATAAAAAAACTGAAATTACAGCAAACAGATGAAACTAACCAAAATCAGGAGGTAAATAATGATTTTTATACTCTAATTCTATAAATGATATTATATAATTATATAATCTATAATTATTTTTATTAGATTCCACAATGTGCTACATTTTCAAATATGGACGTAGAAATGCCAATGGCAGTAGACACTTATGTAGAAAATGGTCTAGATGCACAATTTGAAAGAAATTTTACAGTATTGCAAAATGTAAGTTACATATAATATATAGAAATATAATAATGTATGATAATAATTCTTTATTTATATTATACATATTTTTAATACAATCATGTTGTTATATATATATATGTGTAGTATGTAGACAAATCATTGAAGAATTAGTCATTTTACAATTTTTATGAACTCTGCACTTAAAGTAATGTATAATGATATTTGTGATTTGAAATCAATACAGGTTATAAACTATAATTAAAAGTAAATATTTATTTAATAATTTAATAATATTACAAAGATACATTTATCGACTATGTTTATTGGTTCTGTTTTTAGATATAAAATGTGAAAATATAATTGTAAAGCAATTTTAAATCAAAGCAATTTTAAATCAAAGCAATTTTATGAATGCTAAATTAATATTTTTAATAGATTATATTCAAAATATTACAGAAGTTATTATAAAATATAACTAAATCAAAAAGATGTTATTTTGCTTTTGTTAGAAGATGTTAATAATTTCATAAATAATTTTTGGTTATTTATTTAATGATTGCATTTGGTAAAAACAGAGGATTAAAATATTTATTGTAAAGTAATTTTAGTAGTAGTATTAAAGTAATTTCCCCTTGAAAAAAGAATAATCATTAGTGCAAAAAATTTTTGTTATGATTGATGAAAATCAATGGTTCTCAGTAGAGAAAAATAATGATGACAATGAAAACAGAATTTTCAACAAAGTTGATTAAAAATAAAAGCAATTTAACCCGTACTTAAATCTCAGACCTCTTTCACATTCAAAAATTTAACATTTTTTTATACATTTGACTTATTTCGAGTTCATCTATAAAATTCTCTCAGCAAGTTTTAAAAGTCTAAAGCACCCATAAACACATTTTCTGTATTGTTTCATATGTTACATCAGAGGTTAACAACTTTATTAAGTATTTTTGTGAAACAGAAGAATGCATTCTCTTTGAATTTTAATAAATAACATAATAATAAACTTAGTACTGCCTATAAATTCATGAACAAAATTTTTAAAATGAGTGTTCCTAAAAGAGTATTATCTTTAGTTCTACTGGTCGTCCTATTAAAAAAAAGCACATTTTATTAAACGTGATTTCCTTAACAGGGCGCACAATAAAAATCAACAGAGTATATTAAAAATATTAATTTTTTATGTTGTTTAGAAGTTTTGAAACAATTTCTATTTTCTATTACTTTTAAAAAATTGTCAATTTTTCTAATTTTGAAAAATTCTTTTAACGCTTGTAATTTTTAAAAAATGATTATTAGTGAAAAATACAAAAGAAAATGTGGAGAAAATTGAAAATTTTAAAATTTATTACTCTTAATTTTTTTTTTGTGACAAACCTTATTAATAAAATATCAAATGATTGTATTGTTAAAGATGCTAGAAATAGACCTTTTTAATAGCTTTTTACCTTAAAAAAAAATTTATCCGTGTTTTTATTATTCTATTTCACAACATACAATTATAACTTCGCAACAAAAAAAATCGACAGTGATAAATTTCAATTTAAAAAAAATTTTGTGATACCCGTTTTAATTTTTCACTAATGACCATATAAAAAAATACAAGAAATTTTAATTCACAATTTTTGGAAAAGGGATCAACAAAAAAATTTTTTTATTTCATTTTACACGCTATTGAACGTAAGTATATTTCATATGCTTTTGTTTAGTTATTGTGCAAGCTCTACCCTGTTGAAAAAAACCACATGATTTTACCACATGGTTAAACCACATAGTTTTACCACATAGTTTAACCATGTGGTAAAACCATGTGGTAAAACTATGTGGTTTAACTATGTGGTCATCATGACCATGTGGTCATTTATGAAAAAGTATTTTTGTCTCGCAAATTCAGAGGGCAAAAAGTTCTTTACTCCCACCACATTTAATTTCTCTAAAAACAAGCGGGAAAAAAGTACTTTTCTATTGCTAATTAAATTTCTCTTAAATTAAGCTAGAAAAAAGTATTTTTCTCTTGCAAATGCAGAGGGCGAAAATTCTTCACTTTCGCCAAATTTAATTTCTCTAAAAATAAAGAGGCGAAAAGTACTTTACTCCCGCAAGTCAAATATCTCTTAAATGAAGGGGGAGCTGCGTATTTTTCTCCCGCTAATTCAGAGGGCGAAAAGTTCTTTACTCCCGCCAAATTTAATTTTTTTTTAAATAAGTGGGCAAAAAGTACTTTTCTCTTGCAAGTTGAATTTCTCTTAAATTAAGCCAGAGAGAAGTATTTTGCTCTTGCAAATTCAGAAAACGAAAAGTTCTTCACTTTCGCCAAATTTAATTTCTCTAAAAATAAGGGGAGAAAAGTACTTTATTCGAATTTCTTTTGAATGAAGGAAGAGCTGCGTACTTTTCTCCCGCCAATTCAGAGAGCGAAAAGTTCTTTACTCCCGCCAAATTTAATTTCTTTAAAAATAAGCGGGCGAAAAGTACTTTTCTCTCGCAAATTGAATTTCTCTTAAATTAAGCCAGAGAGAAGTATTTTTCTCTTGCAAATTCAGAAAACGAAAAGTTCTTCACTTTCGCCAAATTTAATTTCTCTAAAAATAAGGGGACAAGAAGTACTTTACTCCCGCAAGTCAAATTTCTCTTAAATGAAGAGGGAGCTGCGTACTTTTCTCCCGCTAATTCAGAGAGCGAAAAGTTCTTTACTCCCGCTAAATTAAATTTCTTTAAAAATAAGCGAGCGTAAAGTACTTTTCTCATACAATTTAGACGGGAGAAAAGTACGATTCTCTCGCATATTCAGAAGGTGAACAGTTATTTACACCCGCCAAATTTAATTTCTTTAAAAATAAGCGGGCATAAAGTACTTTTCTTTTGCAAATTAAATTTCTCTTAAATTAAGCTAGAGAAAAGTATTTTTTTTTTTGCAAATGCAGAGGGCGAAAAGTACTTTACTCCCGCAAGTCAAATATCTCTTAAATGAAGGGGGAGCTGCGTATTTTTCTCCCGCTAATTCAGAGGGCGAAAAGTTCTTTACTCCCGCCAAATTTAATTTTTTTTTAAATAAGTGGGCAAAAAGTACTTTTCTCTTGCAAGTTGAATTTCTCTTAAATTAAGCCAGAGAGAAGTATTTTGCTCTTGCAAATTCAGAAAACGAAAAGTTCTTCACTTTCGCCAAATTTAATTTCTCTAAAAATAAGGGGGAGAAAAGTACTTTATTCGAATTTCTTTTGAATGAAGGAAGAGCTGCGTACTTTTCTCCCGCCAATTCAGAGAGCGAAAAGTTCTTTACTCCCGCCAAATTTAATTTCTTTAAAAATAAGCGGGCGAAAAGTACTTTTCTCTCGCAAATTGAATTTCTCTTAAATTAAGCCAGAGAGTATTTTTTCTCTTGCAAATTCAGAAAACGAAAAGTTCTTCACTTTCGCCAAATTTAATTTCTCTAAAAATAAGGGGACAAGAAGTACTTTACTCCCGCAAGTCAAATTTCTCTTAAATGAAGAGGGAGCTGCGTACTTTTCTCCCGCTAATTCAGAGAGCGAAAAGTTCTTTACTCCCGCTAAATTAAATTTCTTTAAAAATAAGCGAGCGTAAAGTACTTTTCTCATACAATTTAGACGGGAGAAAAGTACGATTCTCTCGCATATTCAGAAGGTGAACAGTTATTTACACCCGCCAAATTTAATTTCTTTAAAAATAAGCGGGCATAAAGTACTTTTCTTTTGCAAATTAAATTTCTCTTAAATTAAGCTAGAGAAAAGTATTTTTTTTTTGCAAATGCAGAGGGCGAAAAGTTCTTCACTTTCGCCAAATTTAATTTCTCTAAAAATAAGGGGCAAGAAGTACTTTACTCCCGCAAGTCAAATTTCTCTTAAATGAAGGGGGAGCTGCGTACTTTTCTCCCGCTAATTCAGAGGGCAAAAAGTTCTTTACTCCCGCAAAATTTCATTTCTTTAAAAATAAGCGAGCGCACAGTACTTTTCTCCTACAAATCAGACGGGAGAATAGTACTTTTCTCTCGCCAATTCAGAAGGTGAAAAGTTCTTTACCCCCACCAAATTTAATCCCTTTAAAAATAAGGAGGCGAAAAGTACTTTTCTCTTGCAAATTGAATTTCATTTAAATTAAGCCAGAGAAAAGTATTTTTCTCTTACAAATTCAGGAAGCGAAAAGTTCTTTATTCCCGGCACATTTAATTTCTCTAAAAATAAACGAGCGAAAAGTACTTTTTTGACCCTGAGAGCGCTAAATTCGATTTTGTATGCTTGTCCAGCGGGCGCAAAATATTAATATTTTGCGCCCGCTTGACAAACATAAAAAATTGAGTTTTTCACCCTTTGGATCAAAAAACAGTATGTGTACCACAGCGCAAGGGGATTCAAGGCCCTCATGCAAATTTGGCGCTCTCGCTTCGCTCGGGCGCTCATTCGCACGCTGGAATCCCCTATTTTACGCCCTTGGTACACAATGTACTAATCTCTCACGAATTAATTTTCCCCCAAATTAAGCGGGAGAACAGTATTTTTGTCTCGCATACTTAGAGGGCGAAAAGTCCTTCACTCCCACTACATTTAATTTTTCTGAAAATAAGAAGTCAAAAAGTACTTATCTCTTGCAAATTAAATTTCTCTTAAATTGAGAGGGAAAAAAAATTTTTTTTCTCGCAAATTCAATGGGCGAAATGTTTTTTACTCCAGCTACATTTAATTTCATTAAAAATAATCGGGCGAAAAGTATTTTTTCCGACAAATTTGATTTATCTTGAATTAAGCGGGAGAAAAGTACTTTTTTCACACTCTGGGCGTAAAATTCAATTTTTTATGTCTATTCTTAGGGGCTAAAATAGCTCTTTTTTTACCCTAGGGCAAAAAAGTTTTTTCACAAATTCGATTAATATTTTTCCTGTTTCCAATAAGAAATTTACTTTTTCTAACGGCGCATGAAAATTGAGCATGCGCAAAATAAATTCAGCGAGCGTAAAATGAATGTAATAATTATTAGTGTGAGTATTCGATTCTATGAACAATTCGAATAAATTCCTCGATTCGACGAGTTTGTGTCGAGTATTAACTCCAAATTGTCGAGCTGATCGAAAAAAATATGAGCTACTCGAATAACTCGAATTACTTGAAAAAATATGAATTACTCAAATTATTCGAATAAATATGAATTACTCGAAAACATAGTTGCTTTTTTTTATTAATATTTTCTGTAGAAACGAATTTTTTGTGTAATTCGATTTATTTAAATAATCAATATATTTACATAGAATTTTAGTTTATTTGTTTTTTTATTTGAAGAATTATTATTTATTTTTTTGGAGCAGGGGGCTTTGCCCCCTTGAACTTACCCCCCGCCCCGCTTGCAGGCTCTTTTTTATTTTGATTTAGCACTTTTTAATTTTGATTTTATCATGTATTAATGCCGTTACTTCATGTATTATTAACGAATTTATATTCAATGTGGCTGAATTTGACGCCCTTCGTGTATGAAAAAGTAATATGTTATCCATGGAAGTCAAGGTGTTTTTGTCCTCGTCTTTATTGTCCCTCTCGCTTTGCTCAGGCGTCAAACTCGACTCGAGCAAAAATAACCTATTTTACTCCCTTGGTTAACAATGTACTATTCTCTCCCAAATTCAGGGAGCAAAAAGTTCTTTACACATGTGCTATAGGGTCGCCATTTTACCTCTCGTGGAGTGTATACTATTTTTCGCCATACCCGGGCCGAAACTATGACTTTTGTTTTTGGTGCCGGGACGAAAGTCGTAGTTTCGGGCAGAGTATGGCGAAAAAGTACTATTCTTCCGTTTCATTTGAATGAAATTTAATTTTCCGAAGGAAAATACTTTTCGCCCGCTTATTTTTAGTGAAATTAAATGTGGCTAAAATAAAAAACTTTTCGCCCATTGAATTTGCGAGAGAACAATACTTTATTCCCGCTCAATTTAAGAGAAATTTAATTTCTGAGAGGAAAGTACTCTTTGATCGTTTATTTTCAGAGAAATTAAATGTGGCGGGATAAAAGGACTTTTCGCCTTCTGAATTGGCAGGAGAAAAGTACGCAGCTTTTTCTTCATTTAAGAGAAATTTGACTTGCAGGAGTAAAGAACTTTTCGCTTCCTTATTCTTAGAGAAATAAAATTTGGCGAAAGTGAAGAACTTCTCGCCCTCTTAATTTGTAAGAGAAAAATACTTTTCTCTGGCTTAATTTAAATGAAATTCAATTTGCACGAGAAAAGTACTTTTCGCCCGCTTATTTTTAAAGAAATTAAATTTGGCGGGGGGAAAGAGCTATTCACCTTCTGAATTTGCAAGAGAAAAGTACTTTTCTCCCGTCTACTTTGTAGGAGAAAAGTACTTTGATCTCGCTTATTTTCAAAGAAATTTAATTTGGCGGGAGTAAAAAACTTTTCGCCCTCCAAATTAGCGGGAGAAAAGTACGCAGCTTTTTCTTCATTTAAGAGATTTTTGACTTGCGGGAGTACTTTTCGCCCCCTTATTTTTATAGAAATTAAATTTGGTGTAAGTGAAGAACTTTTCGCCCTCTGAATTTGCAAGAGAAAAATACTTTTCTCTGGCTTAATTTAAGAAAAATTCAATTTGTAAGAGAAAAGTACTTTTTGCCCGCTTATTTTTAAAGAAATTAAATTTGGCAGGAGTAAAGAACTTTTTACCTTCTGAATCTGCGAGAGAAAAGTATTTCTTTTCCGTCTAATTTGTAGGAGAAAAGTACTTGGCACTCACTTATTTTTAAAGAAATTTAATTTGGCGGAAGTAAAGAACTTTTCGCCCTCTGAATTAGCGGGAGAAAAGTATGCAGCTCCCCCTTCATTTAAGAGATATTTGACTTGCGGGAGTAAAGTACTTCTTGCCCCCTTATTTTTAGAGAAATTAAATTTGGCGAAAGTGAAGAACTTTTCGCCCTCTGCATTTACAAAAGAAAAATACTTTTTTCTGGCTTAATTTAAGAGAAATTTAATTTGCAAAAGAAAAGTACTTTATGCCCGCTTAGTTTTAGAGAAATTAAATGTGGTGGGAGTGAAGAACTTTTATAGCACTGCGTGACATAAATTCGCACTTTTAACACGCTTTTCCGAGGCAAAAATAGCCTATTTTTTAACAGTGAAAAAAAAGAACTGTGAAAAAATTTCAACTTTTTTATACGGTTCAATAAAGAAAGACTAATTTTAGATGTGCCTAACACTTGATCAACAAGGAACGTCAGTATAATAAGTTGATATCTTGATTATTTAATAGAGTTTTCATTGATAATTATAAGGTTTAGATTATTGGAACTCATTAATATTAACAATTTTGGAATTTAATAACAATTATAAGCAAGTACAATACGAGTAAAACTTAAATTGACAGTAGCGTAACATGCAAAGCGAAGAGGTATAGTCATTTCGGCGTTGTATTATAAAATGCTTCGGGGAATCCCCTATTACTACGCACGATTGCTATTGCTATACTATACATAAGTTACCTCCTCACCGATGCTACGACGCTAATACGTACGTGAAACAAAATTTAAATTTATGACTTTATAAAAGATGATTTCAACAAACAATTTCACATAATATCAATTATATTGATTAAAATTAATTATTATAACACATTTTAAGTATATTTTTAAAATAATAATTTTTAAAATCTTTTTCGATTTATCATCCACGGAACGCCTAATACTTGCTTTTTTACAGTTTTCGTTTTTATTTTTTGAATCATCATTCGTGAAGTGCATGGTTTTTGTTTGTTATTGTTTTTTATTAGTACAGATTTAATATGGCGAATTTATATCACTCGAGCTATAAAATAGTATAAGATACTCGTGGCTTCAATGTCCCATTATTTCACGGCGTTTAGCAGCCTCGCTACGCTCGGCTGCTAATCTCACGCCGTCAAATAATGGGCCATTTTAGCCACTCGTATCTTAATATACTATTCAACACTCAGGACGTAAAATTCAATTTTTTATGTCTATTCTTAGGGGCCAAAATAGCTCTGTTTTACCCTAAATAAAAAATGTGTTTTTTTTTATATAGAATCATTATTTTTCTTCATGAAAGCTGACGGGGGGGGCTTCATGTGGTAAAACCATGTGGTTTTTTTCAACAGTGTAGAATCAGAGATAATGCTTTTTGAAGGAGCGCTCTTTTCAAGATTTAATTTTTCCAGTTTAACATTACACGGAAATGACAGATAACAGCTAGGCTATATTTGTCACATTAGTGATCAATGTGTGTCGAAAATTTTGAGTTTCCACATAGATGGGCGATGTGTGCACGCCGAATTTCTATGTTTGCGCATTGTCTAACTACACTCAACTCATAGAAGGTTGTCACACTGATCATCTTTTATTTTCGCACTGCTTGTCAATGTGTAAACATAGAAATTTTAAATCTGACATGTATGGAAAAAAAATAAATTAAAATGAAACTAAAGTTATGATCCTCGGTATCAATAAATATTTGAATTGGAAGATAATTGTGACTTTAATATATTAATTAGTGCTATTCTAATTATAAAATTTTTAATTTAATCAAAAACATTATTATTATTAATTTTAACATGAGAAATTATTGCTGTTAACAATTCAATCATTGAAAATAATATACGTAGGGTTCAATGTTTCGAAAGTCCATTATCTTTTTTTAGAATTTTGAAATTTCAAATGGCTTTTCCATAATATTTATTTAAATTGTATAGAAAGTCAATTTTTAATTCATGTTTGTTATCGACATGCATTTATTCGTATAAATTATAATCGCTTTAGAATTGTAACAAGTATACAGAATACCGGAAATTTTTAAGCTCAAAAAAATAACAGATTTTCGAAACATCGAACTCCACCCACATAATTTTTAATGATTTCAACATTGAATTGCTAACAGCAATAATTTCTCACGTTAAAATTATTAATCATAATGTTTTTGACTAAATTAAAAATTTTATAATTAGAATAGCACTAATTAATATATTAAAGTCACAATTATCTTCCAATTCAGATATTCATTGATACCGAGGATCATAACCTTAGTTTCATTTTAATTTATTTTTTTTCCATACATGTCAGATTTAAAATTTCTATGTTTACACATTGACAAGCAGTGCGAAAATAAAAGATGATCAGTGTGACAACCTCCTATGAGTTGAGTGTAGTTAGACAATGCGCAAACATAGAAATTCGGCGTGCACACATCGCCCATCTATGTGGAAACTCAAAATTTTCGACACACATTGATCACTAATGTGACAAATATAGCCTAGCTGTTATCTGTCATTTCCGTGTACTCAGTCAAAAAAAGGAATGTAACAGAAATAAGCATGAAAAAAAATTTTAATGAAAGCCAACACAAAACCGAGACAAAATCTTAAATAAAGATATTTTTAGATTTAACATGTTTTAAAGCACTGGTTGTAAACTGTTTTTGAAAAATTCAGTCACAAATTTTAACTTAGAAAAATTTACGTAGATCCAAATTTTCTAAAAAATTATCCAAGCTTGAATTTTTAAAAAACAGTCCACAATCAATGATATAGAGTTTGCAAAGTTCTTCACAACAGAAATAGAAATTTTGTGTTTCAGAAAATTATGATTTTAATCAGCTAGAATAATTATTTCAGGTTGATAATCTATAGAAATAATACTCAAAACGTAATATAACTCTACAACTGAATATATAATGAATTGTGAAAATTGGTAATTTATAGATACGTTCATACCCAGTTGTAAATGTTCATATGATATTCATCTGAATTTTCACGTGAATTTATACCTGAATATCATGTAAAATATAGGTATAATGTACCGGAATCTTGTGTGTTTTTCACATGAATTTAGCGTGTAAAAAGTTCAAAATGGTCACATAAATTTTACATGATTTTTACCTGAAATTCACATGACTTTCACCAGTAATTCATCTGATTTTTACCTCGAATTCATCAGATATGTATATGATTTACATGGAATTCACATGATTTTCATGTGCCATTCACGTAATTTTGACCTGAAATTATAGCGATTTGATTTTATAATTATTATTATTTCAGGAGAATTTCACGTGATCCCTGGTAGAAAGTTGAGCATATTTTCAGTATATCATCCCGTATTTTATGGGCAGTCGCGATCATATGCTTTTAGATATCGCGATAAACCTTCATTACTCTTAACGAATTATCGCGATGGTATCGGGAGAATATGGTTAATGTTGAATT
The DNA here is from genome assembly GCA_017163975.1 of Anastatus disparis. Taxonomy (NCBI): domain Eukaryota; kingdom Metazoa; phylum Arthropoda; class Insecta; order Hymenoptera; family Eupelmidae; genus Anastatus; species Anastatus disparis. The sequence goes on along the minus strand of JAFFSR010000366.1, from coordinate 1,095,568 downwards.
ATACTATATTCATAAACAGCATATTACAAAGTGCGAGTGAGCACGCACATGGGAACACAGTTAGTGAGAAAGAGAAAGACTGTTCACTCCTTGTTTCCTTTACAGTTCCTAAACGGACAGTCATACACTGTAAAAAAGTAGTGGGGAATCACGTCGTTGGTCGACGATTTCAATGCGACCATGCACCGTCGAGATTATTTAACTTCGTTCAACGGCGACATTTTAACGTGCTTTGCGTGATTTCACATAAACTGAACACATGATTTTTAGATTAAATCAGTTAGATTTCGCGCTTCAACGATGTTAAATAACATCGACGGTGCATGGTCGCATTGAAATCATCGACCAACGAAGTGATTTCTCTCTATTTTTTTTTACAGTGTATTCTCTTACACTAAGTTTCCATATGCACTCGCTCACTCGCACTTCGCACTCACTGATTTTACATGGATATTTTATTCATAATCATACTGTGTATGTCCGCAAATAAATTTAAGTTAGAGAATAAAGAACAGAAAATGTTAACGCTATTACAATAACAGTATATGTATCTTTAATAATTTTAAAGCTAAGTTAAGTCAATCTAACCTGCACATACAGTGATGAAGATAGAGATAGATGCTTATAGAAGACGAAGCGTCGAGTGATGCGCGCGCAGCTAACATTCAGTATTCGCAACTACAGGATATATTGTACGATTGTACAAACGGGCGCCATCGTGGGCAGCATGTATATATACAGATTCGCTTTCTATAAACGATTTTAATTGAAAATTATTTACAACTCATATGAATTGTAATAATGAATATTATAATATTTATAATTTATTTCAAATCAGAAGAAAAAAATTTTAATTATTTTAGTGATTATATTTTATATCAACTGTAGTTTTTAATATATTATCGTGTATTTATCGGTCACTCATCGCTACTGCGTAGCGACGAGATATAGCCAACAGTTAGTTATCTGAGCATATCTTATCCTTAATTTTCTACCAGGGATATTTTAGGTAAATCTCACATTATTTTTACCTGAAATTCACATGGCTTTCACGAACAATTTATCTGATATTTACCTCGAATTAGAAGAGCCCGGTGGTTTAGTGGCTAAAGGCGAGGAACTCGTATTCTCGTTGGCGCAAGATCGATTCCCCGTGTGGTCACTTTTTCACTGACTCTGCAGTAAATAAATAAATAATAGAAAAAAGTAAGAACGTAGTAAAAAAAAATTTTTCATAAACTATAATAATATTTTTTAATTTTGAGTGAATTTTGAAAAGTTTAATCCTTTTTGTCTGTAAAAAAGAAAATTTTCTAAATTAATAAGATGCATGATAACATTATTTTTAATTCATGCAATTAACATTCAAATGTAATGCCTTTTATTTTGGATACATGATAAAGAAATACTTTTATATAAAGTTTACGTTTATAAATATTTATGTAAACATTTTTAAATCATGTTTTACATTACTTTATATTGACTTGATTTAATATAAATTTGAAATAAAATGTTGAATTATCTAATTGTAATACAAAAAAATTAAACATCACTAATCCTTGCAAACATCTTATTTTAAATAAAAAACAATTTTAATTCCATTCATATTCAAAGAAATTCAAAAAACTAATAGTACTAACAAAAAATAATAGAAAAAATTGTTTGCATTTTTTTTCAAATTATTATAATGATTTTGTTAACTTTTAGTTTCATAATTAATTGGGGAAATAATTTATGCATGTTATTAGCTTTTGTATATCACATTATATATATTAAATCGATATTTTTTAATATTTTGAGATTAATGATATGCCTTTTTCAAGTATATTTTCTACTAATGTTAAAAATCAATGAATTAAAATTTGTATGTATTTTTTTATAGAATAAAAAATGTTTTTTAATATAATATTCTAAAAAACAATAAAGAAATGCATCTTAAAAAAATTTTTTTTCACAAGAAGCAATGTAGAGCATACAGCGTATTTTTTTATAAGATATTAATCTTTTATTTGTCCTTTTATTTCCAAAAACTGTTTAGCTGTTTAAATAAAACAATCAAGATTTAAAAGAGGAAAGTTATTAACACAGATAGTTTGATTTAAATGAGAAACGTTGGCTGCGATGACTAAGGCTTTAGGTTCGTTGCATCTGTTAAAAAATGTTTCATTTCAAATCTTATGTCCATTATTTTGTTTTAATATTGCCCTTTTGAAATATTTGATTTTTATATAAATTTTTTTAAACAAACAACTGAGATTGTATTTACGAAACCGAACTTTAACAATATAATAAAGAATAATTAAGATTTGAACGTATACAAAAATATAAGTATTACAGATAAGTGTTCAAAAAAGATATTATATAAATATTAAATGAATATATAAATATTAGTATGAAGTAAAAATGTAGCTAGTTTCGTAATTTTTTTCTGTTGAATTACAGATATTGAGGATTGAAGAAACTTTTCATAAAGTATTGTTATATTTCTTAATTATAACTAAATTTTAAACAGTAAAATCTTTTTCGTCTATGAAAAAAAAATTATTTTTAAAATTATGATAAAATTATTAATTTGTGTGCAATTTTATCGTTAAATTACAGTAAAGTTATTAATATTAATACATAATTTGGAAGCAAGTATCATATTTTATGAAAATTACCTTCAATACTGTTAAAAATTGAAAAAAAAACATACTTTTTTATCTTTCTATTATTAAATATTATATTTTTATAATTTCATCAATTTTAACATCTAAAGTAAACAAATTTATAATCCTATCAAGAGGCGCGGCAGCGCCTCGACGGCGAGTTAAGGTACGAATACGAAAACGTCGAGGCGCTCCTCTTATACTTTGAATTAGAGTGTCGAAAATTTTAAAATAGAATCTTTTGAAAATGCATTCATATATTTTATAAATACAAATTGATAATGAAAGATTTTTATTTTATCTTTAATTTAAAAAAAGTTTTATGACGATCGGTTTACTCAATCTCGAGCAAACGTAATCTAAAATTTTAAAGTGTCGATTTCGCGTTATGAAAATTCTTCTTCGTCATCAGCCCTTCAATTTTTGTTTCCAGCCTGTGACGTCACACTTTAATATTGTAGGAGAGCTATGAGCATATTTTTTATGTTTTTCGGCTATAGTATAGTAGTTAGTATGGTGCATGCGGTTTGTATTCAAGTTAGTATATCATGCTATAGTATATATATCGACGGCGAGTCAGGGTACGAATACGGAAATTATTTATTTATACTTATAATTAAAATAATATTTTCATATAAACGTATTCTATAATTCTAACATAGTATGATTTTTTTATTATCAACTAAACCCTTTCTTGTGAATGATGTTTCGTCGACCCGGAGGTCCTCCAACTCACCTAAACATCATCTACAGGAAATGACAAAAATGTATATATTTCCAATTATAATACTAAATGTGTTTCCTCGTGGATGATGTTTCGTGATCCTGGCGGCCATCCTGGCCACCTGGACATCATCTCTAAGAAGTGACAAAAAATTTTAAATTATAATACTAGATTCACTTTCTCGAGAATGATGTTTCGTCGACTTGGAGGTCGTCCAGGTCACCTGGACATCATCTCCAAGAAGTGACAAAAAATTTTTAATTATAATACTAGATTCCCTTTCTCGAGAATGATGTTTTGTCGACCTGGAGGTCGTCCAGGTCACCTGGACATCATCTCCAAGAAGTGACAAAAAATTTATATATTTCCAATGAAAATACTAGATGTGTTTCCTTGTGAATGATATTTCGTGATCCTGGAGGCCATCCTGGCCACCTGGACATCATCTCCAGGAAGTGACAAAAAATTTTAAATTATAATACTAAATTCACTTTCTCGAGAATGATGTTTCGTCGACCTGGAGGTCGTCCAGGTCACCTGGACATCATCTCCAAGAAGTGACAAAAAATTTTTAATTATAATACTAGATTCACTTTCTCGAGAATGATGTTTTGTCGACCTGGAGGTCATCTAGGTCACCTGGACATCATCTATAGGAAGTGACAAAAATTTATATATTTTCAATGATAATACTATATGTGTTTCCTTGTGAATGATGTTTCGTGATCCTGGAGGTCATCCTGGCCACCTGGACATCATCTCCAGGAAGTGACAAAAAATTTTTTAATTTCAATTATAATACTAGATGCACTTTCTGAATGATGTTTCGTCGACCTAGAGGTTGTCCAGGTCACCTGGACATCATCTTCAGGAAGTGATAAAAATGTACGTTAATTTGTAATTAATGTATTCAAGCGTCTACTAAAAAATCGTGTTACGATTAATTAAACATAAAAAAATTAATTGAACATAAATGTTTAATTTAATTAAACATTTTATCAAATTTTGTTCACTTTCTAATTTTTTTTGTTTTGAATATTTAATTGTCTACAATTTCTTTATAAATTTTAAAAAGATTTTTTGTTATATTTCGTATCTAGTTTTATAGAGTTATACAAAAGTTATATATAATCATTTTCAGATACAAACTATATCCAGTAAACTATATCGAGTACTTCCGTATTTAATTCATTCTTTTTGATATGAAGTTCATAATCTTTCAAACTATTAAATAAATATACAATTTTGGCTAAAGAAAGTTTAGAAATCAATCAAGTAATCGTCGAGTATTACTTTATTCAATTCATTCTTTTTAATAAAAAGGAATGAAATTGACATTGATTAATAAGCTCTTTTGTTTCAACTTTTTTAAATAATATAAAATTCATAAAAATACCATTAAACTATTTTTTTATTTTATAATTTTATCAAATTTCTTGAAATTTTTTGAATATTATAACTGTTAATTTTGTTTTTAATCATTGTTCAAATTGATAAATACTATTTAATCTTTATTATTACTTTTAAAAAAGTATATTTTAGGTGAGTTCAGGTATTGAATAGTATAGTATTCTTTAGAACATTTTTTCTAAATATTTTATTTTACCCAATACATAATATTTTTTTTATTTTTATATATATTTCATAATGTTTACTTCTTACTAAATATACTAACCAAAATTTTCACTAAATTTTTTACATTTTATTTTCTTTTCGTGCAAAATGAAATTTTCTATACTCATATAGATGCATGATGGCATTATTTTTAATTCATGCAATAAATATTAAATATAAAATATTAATAAGTATCCTTTTATTATGGATACATAAAAGAAACAAAAAATTCCTTTATATAATATGTATAAAATTTTTAATAAATATATGCAAACATCTTAAATTAGGTTTCAAATAACTTTATATTGATTAAATTAAATATAAATTTACGAATTCCGAAATGTTATAAATCTTTACTTACTTCATCAAAACGCTATAAAAAAATGCAATTTTCTTAATATTAAAAAATATTTACTAAAAATTATTGAAAAAATAGCTTTTTTTTAAATTGTAATAATAGTTCTAAACTATGATAAGAAAAACATTAAAAATTTTTTTTTGTTTGAGAATTGATTAGGAAAATAATTTATCTATGTTGATAGCTTTTTAAAATCATTATTTATTTATTAACAATGAGAGTAAATTGCATTTGGGTATCGGATTTTCTTCTATGTTTAGGATAATTTTTCTTACATGAAATGATGAAAAAGGCCGCGTCTATTTGGTCCAAAGCTGTATTTTTTCAGAATTATCAGCATTTTTGTTTAAATTTTAAGATATTAAAAAAAATAGCATCCTCTTTATAGTTTAACAGTTTTTAAATTACTTTTTCTATTAGGTTTTTTCTAATTACATATTTAAGTTGAAATGAAAATCTTTCGATTAAAAAAATGCAATTATTTCAAGTTGTTTAAATGTTGTAAGGGAATAAAAATAGCGCAAATATTCAGCTGAAAATGTGCATAGAAAATAAATACTGTATACCAGTTTGAATTTCGTATCCCTTTCCATTCCTTCATAGCTTTTGAACAAATTCAGTTTTTGAATACGTTTTTTTTAAATTGCAAGGTTTTAATCTCAACTTTAATATGCAATAGGTAAAAACTTTATAGAATAAGTACTTCGAAAATTGTATAACTATAAAACAGATGCAAATATTTTAAAAATGTCTTAAAATGAAGACGAAATTGCTCATAACTCTCAAAAAATCGAGTGTTGGGCCGAACGGACGCTGGTTTTTCATTATTTTATGTAAGAAAAAAGATCACTAACAAGGAGAGTGTTTCACCTTCGGGTCACCGTTCTTGCTCAAATTTTGGAAATGTTTTCTAGATGCAGAAATATGAGGAAAGCTAAAATTTTAGAGGCCAACGCTCAATATTTCCCTAGTTACAGGCCATTGAAGAAAATTACTAAAAAAGTTACTAGATTTTCAAACGCTTATAGTTCCTCAGCATTATTAGCTAGAAGCTTCAACCTTTTTTGAATGAAAGCTGAGCTCAAATCCTTTCGAAATAGCACCTATACCATTTCAAAACATTATTTTTTCCCAAAGTTAGAGCGTAATAAAGATTGGACCTGAATTTTTTGTTTAAAACATTGATTAATAATAAAAGCTAAAATTGGGTTCAATCTTTATTATGCTATAACTTTGAGAAAAAATAATATTTCGATATGCTATAACTACTATTTCGAAAGGATTTTAGCTCAGCTTTCATTTAAAAAAAGGTTTAAGCTTCTAGCTAATAATTCTGAGGAACTATAAGCGTTTGAAAATCTAGTAACTTTTTTAGTGATTTTCTTCGATGGCCTGTAACTAAGGAAATATTGAGCGTTGGCCTCTAAAATTTTGGCTTTTTTCATATTTCTGCATCCAGGAAACATTCCCAAAATTTGAGCAAAAACGGTGACCCAAAGCTGAAACACTCTCCTTGTAAGTTACAAGAAAATCTGAGACCTAAAAGCAATGCACTCTTCTTGTAAGTTGATATTTTTTTTATATTTATGACATACCTTTTCAAAGTATATTTCTTATTACTGGTGTTTAAAATCAGCACACTAAAATTTGTGAGTATTTTGTTACATCATAAAAAATTCATTTAGATTGTATTGTAACAGTATTTATAAAAAACGCAGTTTGTTAAAGTTCGCATTAGTAAAATTCTGTATTTTATTTTGATGTATTTATTGTTTTCTTTGTTTAGAATAAAAGTACATTTATTAACTTTTATTTTCCATTTTTATTTAATAAATAAAAATTACCGTTAAGAGCAGGTCGTATATTTCTATCCTTTTCTAATCAAAGAATTTATTTTTTTGCAAAAACTAATAATTGTAGCAAAAAATAAGGAGATAGCCCCATCTCGTATAATAAAAAGGAAGATTTTCTTTGATGAGAAAAAATTATTTTTATCGATTCGTTTTGAAGAAAACCTTGAAAAACTTAAAAAATAAAGGTTAGGATGGAAGATTCAGTTTTTCAAGGTATTCTTAAAAACGAAGCGATAAAAATAATTTTTCCTCATAAAAGAAAATCTTCCTTTTATTATACGAGATGGGGCTTTCTTCTTATTTTTTGCTACAATTATTAATTTTTGTGAAAAAATCAATTCTTTGATTAGAAAAGGACAAATATACTCGACCTCCTCTTAAATGGGGAAAGCGTGCAGTATAAAGATATTAAAAAAAATTTTTTATTGTGTATTAATTCCATGATTATATGAGTTATTATTTTTAAAGTATTGTATTATATTATTATATCAGTTCTTTCAAAAAGCCTGAAAAAAAGTAGCACAGAATTAAAACGCTAAATTTAGCAATTTGATCTATTAATTCTATAGTGCTCAATCAGGTCTATTCTATGTCATATTTCATTTGATAGATATCTTAAATACAGAAAAATTTGAGAAGAGAAGATTAAAAAAATATTAAGGAAATAATTTTTAGCTAATAAGAATCAAGAAAATAATTGATTTAAAAATAAAGCAATAAAGTAAAAGGTCCAAATGGCCGCCCTTGCCCAACAATTGCCCAGTAACGAGAACGTTCTTATTTTTAAGCTCTTACAAGGAGAGTATCTAACCTCCAGGAAATGGTTTTTTCTTATGATTGTTTGATAAAAAAAATTAACCCCTGTTTTTTTGTGTTACTAGGCCCTAGAGACAAAGATATAGGCATTTTTTGACAATAGAGTGAAAAGAAACGTATATAAGAATTTGAATAACTAAAGAAAGTAAGAGTTAAAAGCTTTCATTTGAGTTTTGTTGCATTACAAAATCTCATATGGTTCAAAAGTTACAGGCGATTAAAATATGCTAATAAAATAAGCTAAAAATTTGATCGTATGTTACATGCTAAAAATATTAATAAATGTGTAGTGATTCTCAATTAGACACAACTTTTGAACCACAAGAGCTTTTTTAATGCAACAAAGCTAAAATAAAAGTTTTTAACTTGTACTTTCTTTTAGTTTTCATAAATTATTCTTTAAAAGTTTTTGTTGTTTAGTTATGTAAGTTCTTATAAACGCTTCTTTTAACTATATAGGCGAGAGGGACATCCCCAAAAAAGCGCTTAGTTTTCGAGATGACCGCTACCGTCCTGCAAGCTAATTTTTTTTTTACTAATAGCTTTTGACCCATGGATTACGAATACAAACTTTTTTTTTAATTCCGAGTCCGGAAACATAAAGAAAACTAAACGCTTTGTTGGGGTGTCCCTCCCGCCTAATATTTTCGAAATGATGTATGTATCGTTGTCTTTAGGATCTATTAGTGCCAAATAAAAAACACGGGCTTCTTTTTTCTCACCAAAGAATCATATTCTGCAGTTTTAACCAAATCCGTCTCCCGGAGGTTCAGTAATCTCCTTGTTAGTTCATAATTTGATTATAATAAACATTATAAACTACTTGGAGTATGTACTATAATTTAATTTTTTTTAAAATATCTGAAAAACTTATTTTAAATAACCAAAAAAAAGTTTTACTTGTAGAAATTTCGAATGAACGAGTGACGATGCTTTTCTTAAACCATCGTTAAGAAAAAGCCTTTTTTTATAATAAGTCTATAGCAAACTTTATAATTGCTTTTTTTATCTTATTATTATTAAATATCAAATAAACATGTTCAAATTATCTAAAAAATTTTAAAAATTCTGAAATGTGCAAATTTTTTATTAAAATCTTATGTAGTCATTTCTTAGTATTTAAAAATCAATTGATATTTTTCGAGCTTAAGACTTGGTTATTAGATCGACAACCTGTTCGTTCGGCCATATGAAATGTTGTCCTAAATCTTGTACTGTGTGCAATATTTGACGTGTCGGTGTTGCTATTCACATAATTATTTTACTTGAAATATCGTATTTTATCAACAAACCTAAGTAAAATATAATAATATAAATAGATTTTCAAAAAAAAAATAATGAAAATAAATTTTTAAAAAATTACAAATTTTTTAAATAAATTCATAAAATAACATTTATTTTATAATAATTAAATATATATATATATATATATATATATATATATATATATATATCTAATAAATAATTAAATAATTTATTTTTTTGTTAATTAATTTAACAAGCTTTAATTATTCTAATAAATGCAATGATTTTTGTCGGGTGATCGTAGATATTATAGAAGCTAATTTTAAGTACCAATATTTGAAAACAGTGGGGCATGCTTTTTTGCAGGCACAAGTATTAGTACAACTTACTACTTAATAATCATGGCTATATTTTTATTCATACTTGTTAAACTGTCTCTTTGCTTGAATCGTAAAATAAAAATTCAAGTAAAAAAGCCTTACTGTCGAGTTAAAAGTTATTTAATTTCATTGGAATACATTTCATGTGCTTAAGAGATCATTTATTGGGACTGTTATCTTATTTATTGTTAGTATTTCACGTAAGACACTTTTTATTTAATATAATGTGTTAATATTTTTCGTCTTAAATATTCTTTATTATATTGTTTAAATTCGGTTTTGTAAATACAATATCAATTGTTTCTTTAAAAAAATGTGTATAAAAATCAAATATTTCAAAAGGGCAATATTAAAACAAAATAATGGACATAAGATTTGAAATGAAACATTTTTTAACATATGCAACGAACCTAAAGCCTTAGTCATCGCAGCCAACGTTTCTCATTTAAATCAAACTATCTGTGTTAATAACTTTCCTCTTTTAAATCTTGATTTTTTTATTGAAACAGCTAAACAGTTTTTGGAATTAAAAGGACAAATAAAAAATTAATATCTTATAAAAAAAATACGCTGTATGCTCTACATTGCTTCTTGTGAAAAAAAATTTTTTTAAGATGCATTTCTTTATTGTTTTTTAGAATATTATATTAAAAAACATTTTTTATTCTATAAAAAAATACATACAAATTTTAATTCATTGATTTTTAACATTAGTAGAAAATATACTTGAAAAAGGCATATCATTAATCTCAAAATATTAAAAAATATCGATTTAATATATATAATGTGATATACAAAAGCTAATAACATGCATAAATTATTTCCCCAATTAATTATGAAACTAAAAGTTAACAAAATCATTATAATAATTTGAAAAAAAATGCAAACAATTTTTTCTATTATTTTTTGTTAGTACTATTAGTTTTTTGAATTTCTTTGAATATGAATGGAATTAAAATTGTTTTTTATTTAAAATAAGATGTTTGCAAGGATTAGTGATGTTTAATTTTTTTGTATTACAATTAGATAATTCAACATTTTATTTCAAATTTATATTAAATCAAGTCAATATAAAGTAATGTAAAACATGATTTAAAAATGTTTACATAAATATTTATAAACGTAAACTTTATATAAAAGTATTTCTTTATCATGTATCCAAAATAAAAGGCATTACATTTGAATGTTAATTGCATGAATTAAAAATAATGTTATCATGCATCTTATTAATTTAGAAAATTTTCTTTTTTACAGACAAAAAGGATTAAACTTTTCAAAATTCACTCAAAATTAAAAAATATTATTATAGTTTATGAAAAATTTTTTTTTACTACGTTCTTACTTTTTTCTATTATTTATTTATTTATTTTAAATTTGTATATGGTAAATTCGTAATCTTTCGTTTAAAATGTATAATCTTTTTATTTATTTAAAATAAAATATAAAATTCAATAATGATAATTAATCTTATTTGAAATAAAATAAGATTTTATTTTTGTACAAAATTATGGTAAATAAAATCAGAAACAACATAAAAATCATATTCAATAAGAAAAAGTTAAAAAAAAAAAAAAAAAAAAAAAAGGTGGAGCATCGGATTTGAACTTAGCAAAAATACTATCGGCTACGCAGCGACTTAGTCACCACAGCCATCGTGCACGTTGAGCATACGAGATAGAAGGTTACATATGTTAATTGCCCCCCAAAAGATTTTATTTATTATTTTTTTATTGATTACTCAAACAATTTTCATCATAAAAAAATATATTTATATTTTTCATAAAAATATCTAATTAATAAACAAAATTTCGGGGCGTTTAATCGCATTCAGTAAAGGTAATCAAAACCTTCGCCGCGAAAGCAAGTTACAGCGGGCTTGCCGTAAGTTCACCTAGTCCTACGCCACTGGAAGCGCGTGTTTCGTAGTTTCGTGTGTTTGTCTCCTCCCCTCTCGCTTGCTTCTCTACGCGCGTGTAAAGACATGGAGGGGCTTTGTGCGTATGGTTCCAGAAACGCCGCAAGGATCGTCGTTGTCGAAATCGGCACGTTTCTTTAACACGGCATTGGCAATCTCTACTTATCTCTGCCAACATTTCAGCATTCCTGCTATGACAATAATCCATTTCTTTACATTGTGCTATTGGAGATCATTCATTCTACAATAAATAAATTATTCGAAATGCAGTTTTAAAAATAGAAACGAAATCTCCAGTCAAAAGCATGGAGATATATTGAAAATAACCTATTTACTCACTTAAAAAAATTTTTAATAAAATTTTAGAGGGTGGACAAAATTTATCAGCCAAAAAAATAAAGAAAATTTAGATTTCATTACTTTGAAAAATTCCTGCGTTTTTCTTATGATGATAATCCTCTTTTTTTAACAAAGTATTGAAAATGATCTATTGATTAAATTAAAGAAAATGTAAAATATGATGCAGAAAGGAGGAAAGTAATATCTGTGTCCATCCTTTACTCTAAATATTATTTGAAAGGCTATAGCTGAATGAAAGGTAAAAATTGACTTAGCATTGATTATTACAGCTTATTGCTCATTTAATAGAGTATGTTAAAAGGTACCACTGTGCAAAGTTTTAGCCCCCAAGTTGCCACAGAGACCCTAAAAACACCAAAAACTTGATTTTTCAATAATAATTTTAACCGTACACAATTTGCAGCCAAAAAATCTGAAAATATGCAAGTAGGTGTACAATACATATTGAGAATTTCGCAGATTTTTTTCAGATTGTTTTAAATTCAAATATTTAGAGAAATTTGAAGTTGTTAATGTTTAAATATATTTAAATATATTTATTATCTAATTATATTTAATATATTTATTATTTAAATATAATCCATCTAACAAAGGCGCGGGAATTTTTAAAAGCGAAATTTCTTAAATAAAATAGCATTTATCACCGGTTAGGTTATGTTTCTTAGTCTCGATTGATATGGCGATTTTTTCATACTCGTATTTTAGTACTGTCTTCCTTATCGCATCGAGAAAAAGTGGTTAATCCATCAAACTAAGGCGCGGGATTTCATAAAGCGGGATATCTTCAAAAAGATGGCATGTATCGTTGGTTAGGTTACGTTTCTTGGCTACGATTGTTATAATGATTTTTTTATGCACACATTCAAGTGCTGTCTTCTTTATCGTATCGAGAAAAAATGGTTAATCCATCTAACAAAGGAGTAAGAATTTTTGAAAGCGAGATATCTTTAAGAAGATGGCATTTATCGTTGGTTAGGTTATGTTCCTTAGCTTCGATTGTCATGGCGATTTTTTTATGCAAGTATTTTAGTGCTGCCTTTCTTATCGCATTGAGAAAAAATGGCTAATACATCAAACAGAGGCAAGAGAATTCTATAAAGCGAGATATCTTCAAAAAGATGGCATGTAACGTTGGTTAGGTTATGTTCCTTGGCTACGATTGTCATGATGATTTTCTTATGCACGTATGTAAGTGCTGACTTTTTTATCGCATTAAGAAAAATAGCAAATCCATCAAACAAAGGCAAAGGAATTCTATAAGGCGGAATATCTAATTAATATGATGGTATTTATTTATGTTCCTTAGTTTCGATCGTAAGACGATTTTTTTATACACGTATTTTAGTCCCGTGTTCCTCATTGCACTAAGAAAAATGGTATATTATTCTAACAACGGCATGGGAATTTTATGAAGCAAGATATCTTTAACAAGTTGTCATTTATCTCCAGTTAGGTTATGTTCCTTAGTCTCAATTAACATGACGGTTTTTTCATACTCATATTGTGGCACTGTCTTTCTTATCGCATCGAGAAAAAGTGGTTAATGCACCAAAAAAAGGCGCTGAAATTTCATAAAGCGAGATATCTTTAAAAAGATGGCATGTATCGTTGGTTAGGTTTTGTTCCTTAGCTTCAATAGTCATAATGATTTTTTTATGTACGTATTCAAGTGCTGCCTCATTTATCGCATCAAGAAAAAATGGTGAATCCATCCAACATAGGCGTGGTAATTTTGTACAACGAGATATCGTTAAGAAGATGGCATTTCTCGTTGCTTAGGTTATGTTTCTTAGCTTCCATTGTCATAATGAATTCTTTATGCACGTATTCTTGTGCCACCTCCTTAACGAATCGAGAAAAAACGGTTAATCCATCAAACAAAGGCGCGGGAATTTCGTAAAGCGAGATATCTTTAAAAAGATGGCATGTATCGTTGGTTAAGTTATGTTCCTTAGCTTCAATAGTCATAATGATTTTATGTACGTATTCAAGTGCTGCCTCATTTATCGCATCAAGAAAAAATGGTGAATCCATCTAACATAGGCGTGGGAATTTTGTACAACGAGATATTGTTAAGAAGATGGCATTTCTCGTTGGTTGGGTTATGTTTCTTAGCTTCCATTGTCATAATGAATTCTTTCTGCACGTATTCTTGTGGTACCTTCTTATCGAATCGAGAAAAAACGGTTAATCCATCAAACAAAGGCGCGGGAATTACGTAAAGTGAGATATCTTTAAAAAGATGGCATGTATCGTTGGTTAGGTTATGTTCCTTGGCTACGATTGTCATAATGATTTTTTTATGCATGTATTCAAGTACTGCCTTTTTTATTGCATCGAGAAAAAACAGTTAATCCATCTAACAGAGGCGTGGGAACTTTGGACAGCGAGATATCTTTAAGAAGATGGCATTTATCACCAGTGAGGTTATGTTCCTTATTCTCGATTGTCATGACGATATTTTCATACACGTATTTGAGTACTGCCTTTCTTATCGCATCAAGAAAAAATGGTTAATCCATCTAACAAAGGAGTAAGAATTTTTGAAAGCGAGATATCTTTAAGAAGATGGCATTTATCGTTGGTTAGGTTATGTTCCTTAGCTTCGATTGTCATGGCGATTTTTTTATGCAAGTATTTTAGTGCTGCCTTTCTTATCGCATTGAAAAAAAATGGCTAATACATCAAACAGAGGCAAGAGAATTCTATAAAGCGAGATATCTTCAAAAAGATGGCATGTAACGTTGGTTAGGTTATGTTCCTTGGCTACGATTGTCATAATGATTTTTCAATGCACGTATTCAAGTGCTGCCTCCTTTTTTGCATCAAGAATAAATGGTTAATCCATCTAACAGAGGCGTGGGAATTTTAGACAGCGAGATATCTTTAAAAAGATGTTTCTGCGAAATTTCTTAAATAAACTATCATTTATCACTGGTTAGTTTATGTTCCTTAGTCTCAAATAACATTACAATTTTCTACACTCGTATTTTAGTACTGTCTTTCTTATCGCATCGAGAAAAAGTGGTTAATCCATCAAACTGTGGCGCGGGAATTTCATAAAGCGGGATATCTTCAAAAAGATAGCATGTATCGTTGGTTAGGTTACGTTTCTTGGCTACGATTGTTATAATGATTTTTTTTATGCACGCATTCAAGTGCTGCCTTCTTTATCGCATCAAGAAAAAATAGTTAATACATCTAACAGAGGCGTGGGGATTTCGTACAGTGACATATCTTTAAAAAGATGCCATTCATCACCAGTTGAGTTATGTTCCTTATTCTCAATTGTCATGACGATTTTTTCATACACGAATTTCAGTACTGTCTTTCTTATCGCATCGAGAAAAAATGGTTGATCCATCTAACAAAGGCGTGAGAAATTTGTACAGCGAGAAATCTTTAAGAAGATGGCATTTATCACCACTTAGGTTATGTTACCTATTCTCGATTGTTATGACGATTTTTTCATGCATGGATTTTAGTACTGCTATTCTAATCGCATTGAGAAAAAGTGGTTAATCCATCAAACAAAGGCGCGGAAATTTAATAAAGCGAGATATCTTTAAAAAGATGGCATGTATCGTATGTTAGGTTATGTTTCTTAGCTACGATTGTCATAATGATTTTTTTATGCACGTATTTAAGTGCTGTCTTCTTTATGGCATCAAGAAAAAACGGTTAATCCATCTAACAGAGGCGTGAGAATTTTGGACAGCGAGATATCTTTAAGAAGATGTTTCTGCGAAATTTCTTAAATAAAATAGCATTTATCACTTGTTAGGTTATGTTTCTTAGTCTCAAATGTCATTACAATTTTCGATACTCGTATTTTAGTACTGTCTTTCTTATCGCATCGAGAAAAAGTGGTTAATCCATCAAACTAAGGCCCGGGAATTTCATAAAGCGGGATATCTTCAAAAAGATGGCATGTATCGTTGGTTAGGTTACGTTTCTTGGCTACGATTGTTATAATGCTTTTTTTATGCACGCATTCAAGTGCTGTCTTCTTTATCGCATCAAGAAAAAATAGTTAATACATCTAACAGAGGCCTGGGGATTTCGTACAGTGAGATATCTTTAAAAAGATGCCATATATACCAGTTGAGTTATGTTCCTTATTCTCAATTGTCATGACGATTTTTTCATACACATATTTTAGTACTGTCTTTCTTATCGCATCATGAAAAAATGGTTAATCCATCTAACAAAGGCGCGGGAATTTTTTATAGCGGAATTTCGGAAATAAAAAAACATTGATCACCGGTTAGGTTATGTTCCTTAGTCTCAAATGTCATAACAATTTACCATACTCGTATTTTAGTACTGTCTTTCTTATCGCATCGAGAAAAAGTGGTTAATCCATCAAACTAAGGCGCGGGAATTTCATAAAGCGGGATATCTTCAAAAAGATGGCATGTATCGTTGGTTAGGTTACGTTTCTTGGCTACGATTGTTATAATGATTTTTTTATGCACGCATTCAAGTGCTGTCTTCTTTATCGCATCAAGAAAATATGGTTAATCCATCTCACAGAGGCATGAGAATTTTGGACAGCGAGATATCTTTAAGAAGATGTTTCTGCGGTATTTCTTAAATAAAGTAGCATTTATCACTGGTTAGGTTATGTTCCTTAGTCACCAATGACATTACAATTTTCTATACTCCTATTTTAGTACTGTCTTTCTTATCGCATCGAGAAACAGTCGTTGATCCATCAAACTAGGACGCGGGAATTTCATAAAGCGAGATATCTACAAAAAGATGGCATGTATCGTTGGTTAGGTTACGTTTCTTGGCTACGATTGTTATAATGATTTTTTTATGCACGCATTCAAGTGCTGTCTTCTTTATCGCATCAAGAAAATATGGTTAATCCATCTCACAGAGGCGTGAGAATTTAGGACAGCGAGATATCTTTAAGAAGATGTTTCTGCGAAATTTCTTAAATAAAATAGCATTTATCACTTGTTAGGTTATGTTTCTTAGTCTCAAATGTCATTACAATTTTCGATACTCGTATTTTAGTACTGTCTTTCTTATCGCATCGAGAAAAAGTGGTTAATCCATCAAACTAAGGCCCGGGAATTTCATAAAGCGGGATATCTTCAAAAAGATGGCATGTATCGTTGGTTAGGTTACGTTTCTTGGCTACGATTGTTATAATGCTTTTTTTATGCACGCATTCAAGTGCTGTCTTCTTTATCGCATCAAGAAAAAATAGTTAATACATCTAACAGAGGCCTGGGGATTTCGTACAGTGAGATATCTTTAAAAAGATGCCATATATACCAGTTGAGTTATGTTCCTTATTCTCAATTGTCATGACGATTTTTTCATACACATATTTTAGTACTGTCTTTCTTATCGCATCATGAAAAAATGGTTAATCCATCTAACAAAGGCGCGGGAATTTTTTATAGCGGAATTTCGGAAATAAAAAAACATTGATCACCGGTTAGGTTATGTTCCTTAGTCTCAAATGTCATAACAATTTACCATACTCGTATTTTAGTACTGTCTTTCTTATCGCATCGAGAAAAAGTGGTTAATCCATCAAACTAAGGCGCGGGAATTTCATAAAGCGGGATATCTTCAAAAAGATGGCATGTATCGTTGGTTAGGTTACGTTTCTTGGCTACGATTGTTATAATGATTTTTTTATGCACGCATTCAAGTGCTGTCTTCTTTATCGCATCAAGAAAATATGGTTAATCCATCTCACAGAGGCATGAGAATTTTGGACAGCGAGATATCTTTAAGAAGATGTTTCTGCGGTATTTCTTAAATAAAGTAGCATTTATCACTGGTTAGGTTATGTTCCTTAGTCACCAATGACATTACAATTTTCTATACTCCTATTTTAGTACTGTCTTTCTTATCGCATCGAGAAACAGTCGTTGATCCATCAAACTAGGACGCGGGAATTTCATAAAGCGAGATATCTACAAAAAGATGGCATGTATCGTTGGTTAGGTTACGTTTCTTGGCTACGATTGTTATAATGATTTTTTTATGCACGCATTCAAGTGCTGTCTTCTTTATCGCATCAAGAAAATATGGTTAATCCATCTCACAGAGGCGTGAGAATTTTGGACAGCGAGATATCTTTAAGAAGATGTTTCTGCGGTATTTCTTAAATAAAGTAGCATTTATCACTGGTTAGGTTATGTTCCTTAGTCACCAATGACATTACAATTTTCTATACTCCTATTTTAGTACTGTCTTTCTTATCGCATCGAGAAACAGTCGTTGATCCATCAAACTAGGACGCGGGAATTTCATAAAGCGAGATATCTACAAAAAGATGGCATGTATCGTTGGTTAGGTTACGTTTCTTGGCTACGATTGTTTTAATGATTTTTTTATGCACGCATCCAAGTGCTGCCTTCTTTATCGCATCAGAAAAAAATAGTTAATACATCTAACAGAGGCGTGGGGATTTCGTACAGTGAGATATCTTTAAATAGATGCCATTTATCACCAGTTGAGTTATGTTCCTTATTCTCAATTGTCATGACGATTTTTTCATACATGTATTTTAGTACAGTCTTTCTTATCGCATCGAGAAAAAGTGGTTAATCCATCAAAGTGTGGCGCAATAATTTCATAAAGCGGGATATCTTCAAAAAGATGGCATGTATCGTTGGTTAGGTTACGTTTCTTGGCTACGATTGTTATAATAATTTTTTTTATGCACGCATTCAAGTGCTGCCGTCTTTATCGCATCAAGAAAAAATAGTTGATACATCTAACAGAGGCGTGGGGATTTCGTACAGTGACATATCTTTAAAAAGATGCCATTCATCACCAGTTGAGTTATGTTCCTTATTCTCAATTGTCATGACGATTTTTTCATACACAAATTCTAGTACTGTCTTTCTTATCGCATCGAGAAAAAATGGTTGATCCATCTAACAAAGGCGTAAGAAATTTGTACAGCGAGAAATCTTTAAGAAGATGGCATTTATCACCACTTAGGTTATGTTCCCTATTCTCGATTGTTATGACGATTTTTTCATGCATTGATTTTAGTACTGCTATTCTGATCGCATTGAGAAAAAGTGGTTAATCCATCAAACAAAGGCGCGGAAATTTAATAAAGCGAGATATCTTTAAAAAGATGGCATGTATCGTATGTTAGGTTATGTTTCTTAGCTACGATTGTCATAATGATTTTTTTATGCACGTATTTAAATGCTGTCTTCTTTATGGCATCAAGAAAAAACGGTTAATCCATCTAACAGAGGCGTGAGAATTTTGGACAGCGAGATATCTTTAAGAAGATGTTTCTGCGAAATTTCTTAAATAAAATAGCATTTATCACTTGTTAGGTTATATTTCTTAGTCTCAAATGACATTACAATTTTCGATACTTGTATTTTAGTACTGTCTTTCTTATCGCATCGAGAAAAAGTGGTTAATCCATCAAACTAAGACGCGGGAATTTCATAAAGCGAGATATCTTCAAAAAGATGGCATGTATCGTTGGTTTAGGTTACGTTTCTTGGCTACGATTGTTATAATGATTTTTTTATGCACGCATTCAAGTGCTGTCTTCTTTATCGCATCAAGAAAAAGTAGTTAATACATCTAACAGAGGCCTGGGGATTTCGTACAGTGAGATATCTTTAAAAAGATGCCATATATACCAGTTGAGTTATGTTCCTTATTCTCAATTGTCATGACGATTTCTTCATACACGTATTTTAGTACTGTCTTTCTCATCGCATCGTGAAAAAATGGTTAATCCATCTAACAAAGGCGCGGGAATTTTTTATAGTGAAATTTCTGAAATAAATAACATTGATCACCGGTTAGGTTATGTTCCTTAGTCTCAAATGTCATAACAATTTACCATACTCGTATTTTAGTACTGTCTTTCTTATCGCATCGAGAAAAAGTGGTTAATCCATCAAACTAAGGCGCGGGAATTTCATAAAGCGGAATATCTTCAAAAAGATGGCATGTATCGTTGGTTAGGTTACGTTTCTTGGCTACGATTGTTATAATGATTTTTTTATGCACGCATTCAAGTGCTGTCTTCTTTATCGCATCAAGAAAATATGGTTAATCCATCTCACAGAGGCGTGAGAATTTTGGACAGCGAGATATCCTTAAGGAGATGTTTCTGCAAAATTTCTTAAATAAAATAGCATTTATCACTGGTTAGGTTATGTTCCTTAGTCTCAGATGACATTACAATTTTCTACACTCGTATTTTAGTACTGTCTTTCTTATCGCATTGAGAAAAAGTCGTTAATCCATCAAACTAAGACGCGGGAATTTCATAAAGCGAGATATCTTCAAAAAGATGGCATGTATCGTTGGTTAGGTTACGTTTCTTGGCTACGATTGTTATAATGATTTTTTTATGCACGCATCCAAGTGCTGCCTTCTTTATCGCATCAAGAAAAAATGGTTAATCCATCTGACAGGGGCGTGGGAATTTCGGACTGCGAGATATCTTTAAGAAGATGGCATTTATCACCAGTTAGGTTATGTTCCTTATTCTCTATTGTCATGACGATTTTTCCATACACGTATTTTATTACTGCCTTTTTTATCGCATCGAGAAAAAGTGGTTAATCCATCAAACAAAGGCGAGGGAATTTCATAAAGCGAGATATCTTTATGAAGATGGCATTTATCATTGGTTAGGTTATGTTCCTTAGCGTCGATTGTCATGACGATTCATTTATGCACGTATTTTAGTACTGCCTTTCTTATTGCTTGAAAAAAATGGTTAGTTCATCAAACAAAGGCTAAGCAATTTTTGAAAGTATAATAACTTCAAGAAAATGGTTTCTATCACCAGTTAGGTTGTATTCCTTGGTCTCGATTGACATGACGATGATGTCATACACGTATTTCATTACTTGTTTTCGTATCGCATCGAGAAAAATCGATTTATCCATCTAACAGGCGCGGGAATTTCATAAAGCGGGATATCTTTAATAAGATGGCATTTATCGTTAGTTAGGTTATGTTCTTTAGCTTCGGTTTTCATGTAATTTTTTTCATGCGCGTATTTTAGTGCTGCCTCCTTTATCGGTTTAAGAAAAATAGTGTTAATCTATCGATCAAAGGCATGGGAATTTTTTAAAGCGAAATTTCTGAAATAAAATAGCATTTATCACCAGTTAGGTTATGTTCCTTAGTCTCGATTGTTATGACGATTTTATCATACACGTATTTTGATGCTACCTTTCTTATCGCATCAACGAAAATTAGTGGATTAATTTAATAAAGGCCTGGGAATTAGTTAAAGCAAGATATCTTTAATAAGATGGCATTTATCGCTGGCTAGCTTATGTTGCTTGGCTAAGATTGTTATGATAATTTTTTTATGCACGTATTTAAGAGCTGCTTCTTTTATAGCATCGAGAAAAAGTGGTTCATCCATCAAACAAAGGCATGGAAATTTTTTAAAGCAAAATTTCTTTAGTAAAGTGTCATTTATCACTAGTTAGGTTATGTTCCTTATTTACGATTGTCATGACGATATTTTCATACACGTATTTGAGTACTGCCTTTCTTATCGCATCAAGAAAAAATGGTTAGTCCATCTAACAAAGGAGTAAGAATTTTTGAAAGCGAGATATCTTTAAGAAGATGGCATTTATCGTTGGTTAGGTTATGTTCCTTAGCTTCGATTGTCATGGCGATTTTTTTATGCAAGTATTTTAGTGCTGCCTTTCTTATCGCATTGAGAAAAAATGGCTAATACATCAAACAGAGGCAAGAGAATTCTATAAAGCGAGATATCTTCAAAAAGATGGCATGTAACGTTGGTTAGGTTATGTTCCTTGGCTACGATTGTCATAATGATTTTTCAATGCACGTATTCAAGTGCTGCCTTCTTTATCGCATCAAGAAAAAATAGTTAATACATCTAACAGAGGCGTGGGGATTTCATACAGTGACATATCTTTAAAAAGATGCCATTCATCACCAGTTGAGTTATGTTCCTTATTCTCAATTGTCATGACAATTGTCAAGAAGATGGCATTTATCACCACTTAGGTTATGTTACCTATTCTCGATTGTTATGACGATTTTTTCATGCATGGATTTTAGTACTGCTATTCTGATCGCATTGAGAAAAAGTGGTTAATCCATCAAACAAAGGCGCGGAAATTTAATAAAGCGAGATACCTTAAAAAAGATGGCATGTATCGTATGTTAGGTTATGTTTCTCAGCTACAATTGTCATAATGATTTTTTTATGCACGTATTTAAGTGCTGTCTTCTTTATCGCATCAAGAAAAAACGGTTAATCCATCTAACAGAGGCGTGAGAATTTTGGACAGCGAGATATCTTTAAGAAGATGTTTCTGCGAAATTTGTTAAATAAAATAGCATTTATCACTTGTTAGGTTATGTTTCTTAGTCTCAAATGTCATTACAATTTTCGATACTCGTATTTTAGTACTGTCTTTCTTTTCGCATCGAGAAAAAGTGGTTAATCCATCAAACTAAGGCGCGGGAATTTCATAAAGCGGGATATCTTCAAAAAGATGGCATGTATCGTTGGTTAGGTTACGTTTCTTGGCTACGATTGTTATAATGATTTTTTTATGCACGCATTCAAGTGCTGTCTTCTTTATCGCATCAAGAAAAAATAGTTAATACATCTAACAGAGGCGTGGGGATTTCGTACAGTGACATATCTTTAAAAAGATGCCATATATACCAGTTGAGTTATGTTCCTTATTCTCAATTGTCATGACGATTTTTTCATACACGTATTTTAGTACTGTTTTTCTTATCGCATCATGAAAAAATGGTTAATCCATCTAACAAAGGCGCGGGAATTTTTTATAGCGAAATTTCGGAAATAAAAAAACATTGATCACCGGTTAGGTTATGTTCCTTAGTCTCAAATGTCATAACAATTTACCATACTCGTATTTTAGTACTGTCTTTCTTATCGCATCGTAAAAAAGTGGTTAATCCATCAAACTAAGGCGCGGGAATTTCATAAAGCGGGATATCTTCAAAAAGATGGCATGTATCGTTGGTTAGGTTACGTTTCTTGGCTACGATTGTTATAATGATTTTTTAATGCACGCATTCAAGTGCTGCCTTCTTTATCGCATCAAGAAAAAATAGTTAATACATCTAACAGTGGCGTGGGGATTTCGTACAGTGACATATCTTTAAAAAGATGCCATTCATCACCAGTTGAGTTATGTTCCTTATTCTCAATTGTCATGACAATTGTCAAGAAGATGGCATTTATCACCACTTAGGTTATGTTACCTATTCTCGATTGTTATGACGATTTTTTCATGCATGGATTTTAGTACTGCTATTCTGATCGCATTGAGAAAAAGTGGTTAATCCATCAAACAAAGGCGCGGAAATTTAATAAAGCGAGATATCTTTAAAAAGATGGCATGTATCGTATGTTAGGTTATGTTTCTTAGCTACAATTGTCATAATGATTTTTTTATGCACGTATTCAAGTGCTGTCTTCTTTATCGCATCAAGAAAAAACGGTTAATCCATCTAACAGAGGCGTGAGAATTTTGGACAGCGAGATATCTTTAAGAAGATGTTTCTGCGAAATTTCTTAAATAAAATAGCATTTATCACTTGTTAGGTTATGTTTCTTAGTCTCAAATGTCATTACAATTTTCGATACTCGTATTTTAGTACTGTCTTTCTTATCGCATCGAGAAAAAGTGGTTAATCCATCAAACTAAGGCGCGGGAATTTCATAAAGCGGGATATCTTCAAAAAGATGGCATGTATCGTTGGTTAGGTTACGTTTCTTGGCTACGA
This sequence comes from Anastatus disparis, assembly GCA_017163975.1. Classification (NCBI taxonomy): domain Eukaryota; kingdom Metazoa; phylum Arthropoda; class Insecta; order Hymenoptera; family Eupelmidae; genus Anastatus; species Anastatus disparis. The sequence continues at coordinate 1,071,865 of JAFFSR010000366.1, read as the reverse complement.
TTGTTATAATGATTTTTTTATGCACGCATTCAAGTGCTGCCTTCTTTATCGCATCAAGAAAAAATAGTTAATACATCTAACAGTGGCGTGGGGATTTCGTACAGTGACATATCTTTAAAAAGATGCCATTCATCACCAGTTGAGTTATGTTCCTTATTCTCAATTGTCATGACAATTGTCAAGAAGATGGCATTTATCACCACTTAGGTTATGTTACCTATTCTCGATTGTTATGACGATTTTTTCATGCATGGATTTTAGTACTGCTATTCTGATCGCATTGAGAAAAAGTGGTTAATCCATCAAACAAAGGCGCGGAAATTTAATAAAGCGAGATATCTTTAAAAAGATGGCATGTATCGTATGTTAGGTTATGTTTCTTAGCTACAATTGTCATAATGATTTTTTTATGCACGTATTTAAGTGCTGTCTTCTTTATCGCATCAAGAAAAAACGGTTAATCCATCTAACAGAGGCGTGAAAATTTTGGACAGCGAGATATCTTTAAGAAGATGTTTCTGCGAAATTTGTTAAATAAAATAGCATTTATCACTTGTTAGGTTATGTTTCTTAGTCTCAAATGTCATTACAATTTTCGATACTCGTATTTTAGTACTGTCTTTCTTTTCGCATCGAGAAAAAGTGGTTAATCCATCAAACTAAGGCGCGGGAATTTCATAAAGCGGGATATCTTCAAAAAGATGGCATGTATCGTTGGTTAGGTTACGTTTCTTGGCTACGATTGTTATAATGATTTTTTTATGCACGCATTCAAGTGCTGTCTTCTTTATCGCATCAAGAAAATATGGTTAATCCATCTCACAGAGGCGTGAGAATTTTGGACAGCAAGTTATCTTTAAGAAGATGTTTCTGCGAAATTTCTTAAATAAAATAGCATTTATCACTGGTTAGGTTATGTTCCTTAGTCTCAAATGACATTACAATTTTCGATATTCCTATTTTAGTACTGTCTTTCTTATCGCATCGAGAAAAAGTGGTTAATCCATCAAACTAAGGCCCGGAAATTTCATAAAGCGGGATATCTTCAAAAAGATGGCATGTATCGTTGGTTAGGTTACGTTTCTTGGCTACGATTGTTATAATGCTTTTTTTATGCACGCATTCAAGTGCTGTCTTCTTTATCGCATCAAGAAAAAATAGTTAATACATCTAACAGAGGCGTGGGGATTTCGTACAGTGACATATCTTTAAAAAGATGCCATTCATCACCAGTTGAGTTATGTTCCTTATTCTTAATTGTCATGACGATTTTTTCATACACAAATTCTAGTACTGTCTTACTTATCGCATCGAGAAAAAATGGTTGATCCATCTAACAAAGGCGTGAGAAATTTGTACAGCGAGAAATCTTTAAGAAGATGGCATTTATCACCACTTAGGTTATGTTCCCTATTCTCGATTGTTATGACGATTTTTTTATGCTTAGATTTTAGTACTGCTATTCTGATCGCATTGAGAAAAAGTGGTTAATCCATCAAACAAAGGCGCGGAAATTTAGTAAAGCGAGATATCTTTAAAAAGATGGCATGTATCGTATGTTAGGTTATGTTTCTTAGCTACGATTGTCATAATGATTTTTTTATGCACGTATTTAAGTGCTGTCTTCTTTATGGCATCAAGAAAAAACGGTTAATCCATCTAACAGAGGCGTGAGAATTTTGGACAGCGAGATATCTTTAAGAAGATGTTTCTGCGAAATTTCTTAAATAAAATAGCATTTATCACTTGTTAGGTTTTGTTTCTTAGTCTCAAATGACATTACAATTTTCGATACTTGTATTTTAGTACTGTCTTTCTTATCGCATCGAGAAAAAGTGGTTAATCCATCAAACTAAGACGCGGGAATTTCATAAAGTGAGATATCTTCAAAAAGATGGCATGTATCGTTGGTTAGGTTACGTTTCTTGGCTACGATTGTTATAATGATTTTTTTATGCACGCATTCAAGTGCTGTCTTCTTTATCGCATCAAGAAAAAATAGTTAATACATCTAACAGAGGCCTGGGGATTTCGTACAGTGAGATATCTTTAAAAAGATGCCATATATACCAGTTGAATTATGTTCCTTATTCTCAATTGTCATGACGATTTTTTCATAGACGTATTTTAGTACTGTCTTTCTCATCGCATCGTGAGAAAATGGTTAATCCATCTAACAAAGGCGCGGGAATTTTTTATAGCGAAATTTCTGAAATAAATAACGTTGATCACCGGTTAGGTTATGTTCCTTAGTCTCAAATGTCATAACAATTTACCATACTCGTATTTTAGTACTGTCTTTCTTATCGCATCGAGAAAAAGTGGATAATCCATCAAACTAAGGCGCGGGAATTTCATAAAGCGGGATATCTTCAAAAAGATGGCATGTATCGTTGGTTAGGTTACGTTTCTTGGCTACGATTGTTATAATGATTTTTTTATGCACGCATTCAAGTGCTGTCTTCTTTATTGCATCAAGAAAAAATAGTTAATACATCTAACAGAGGCCTGGGGATTTCGTACAGTGAGATATCTTTAAAAAGATGCCATATATACCAGTTGAGTTATGTTCCTTATTCTCAATTGTCATGACGATTTTTTCATACACGTATTTTAGTACTGTTTTTCTTATCGCATCATGAAAAAATGGTTAATCCATCTAACAAAGGCGCGGGAATTTTTTATAGCAAAATTTCGGAAATAAAAAAACATTGATCACCGGTTAGGTTATGTTCCTTAGTCTCAAATGTCATAACAATTTACCATACTCGTATGTTAGTACTGTCTTTCTTATCGCATCGAGAAAAAGTGGTTAATCCATCAAACTAAGGCGCGGGAATTTCATAAAGCGGGATATCTTCAAAAAGATGGCATGTATCGTTGGTTAGGTTACGTTTCTTGGCTACGATTGTTATAATAATTTTTTTTGCACGCATTCAAGTGCTGTCTTCTTTATCGCATCAAGAAAATATGGTTAATCCATCTCACAGAGGCGTGAGAATTTTGGACAGCTAGATATCTTTAAGAAGATGTTTCTGCGAAATTTCTTAAATAAAGTAGCATTTATCACTGGTTAGGTTATGTTCCTTAGTCGCCAATGACATTACAATTTTCTATACTCCTATTTTAGTACTGTCTTTCTTATCGCATCGAGAAAAAGTCGTTGATCCATCAAACTAGGACGCGGGAATTTTATAAAGCGAGATATCTACAAAAAGATGGCATGTATCGTTGGTTAGGTTACGTTTCTTGGCTACGATTGTTTTAATGATTTTTTTATGCACGCATCCAAGTGCTTCCTTCTTTATCGCATCAGGAAAAAATAGTTAATACATCTAACAGAGGCGTGGGGATTTCGTACAGTGAGATATCTTTAAATAGATGCCATTTATCACCAGTTGAGTTATGTTCCTTATTCTCAATTGTCATGACGATTTTTTCATACACGTATTTTAGTACAGTCTTTCTTATCGCATCGAGAAAAAGTGGTTAATCCATCAAACTGTGGCGCAATAATTTCATAAAGCGGGATATCTTTAAAAAGATGGCATGTATCGTTGGTTAGGTTACGTTTCTTGGCTACGATTGTTATAATAATTTTTTTTATGCACGCATTCAAGTGCTGCCTTCTTTATCGCATCAAGAAAAAATAGTTAATACATCTAACAGAGGCGTGGGGATTTCGTACAGTGACATATCTTTAAAAAGATGCCATTCATCACCAGTTGAGTTATGTTCCTTATTCTCAATTGTCATGACGATTTTTTCATACACAAATTCTAGTACTGTGTTTCTTATCGCATCGAGAAAAAATGGTTGATCCATCTAACAAAGGCGTGAGAAATTTGTACAGCGAGAAATCTTTAAGAAGATGGCATTTATCACCACTTAGGTTATGTTCCCTATTCTCGATTGTTATGACGATTTTTTCATGCATTGATTTTAGTACTGCTATTCTGATCGCATTGAGAAAAAGTGGTTAATCGATCAAACAAAGGCGCGGAAATTTAATAAAGCGAGATATCTTTAAAAAGATGGCATGTATCGTATGTTAGGTTATGTTTCTTAGCTACGATTGTCATAATGATTTTTTTATGCACGTATTTAAGTGCTGTCTTCTTTATGGCATCAAGAAAAAACGGTTAATCCATCTAACAGAGGCGTGAGAATTTTGGACAGCGAGATATCTTTAAGAAGATGTTTCTGCGAAATTTCTTAAATAAAATAGCATTTATCACTTGTTAGGTTATGTTTCTTAGTCTTAAATGACATTACAATTTTCGATACTTGTATTTTAGTACTGTCTTTCTTATCGCATCGAGAAAAAGTGGTTAATCCATCAAACTAAGACGCGGGAATTTCATAAAGCGAGATATCTTCAAAAAGATGGCATGTATCGTTGGTTAGGTTACGTTTCTTGGCTACGATTGTTATAATGATTTTTTTATGCACGCATTCAAGTGCTGTCTTCTTTATCGCATCAAGAAAAAATAGTTAATACATCTAACAGAGGCCTGGGGATTTCGTACAGTGAGATATCTTTAAAAAGATGCCATATATACCAGTTGAGTTATGTTCCTTATTCTTAATTGTCATGACGATTTTTTCATACACGTATTTTAGTACTGTCTTTCTCATCGCATCGTGAGAAAATGGTTAATCCATCTAACAAAGGCGCGGGAATTTTTTATAGCGAAATTTCTGAAATAGATAACATTGATCACCGGTTAGGTTATGTTCCTTAGTCTCAAATGTCATAACAATTTACCATACTCGTATTTTAGTACTGTCTTTCTTATCGCATCGAGAAAAAGTGGATAATCCATCAAACTAAGGCGCGGGAATTTCATAAAGCGGAATATCTTCAAAAAGATGGCATGTATCGTTGGTTAGGTTACGTTTCTTGGCTACGATTGTTATAATGATTTTTTTATGCACGCATTCAAGTGCTGTCTTCTTTATCGCATCAAGAAAATATGGTTAATCCATCTCACAGAGGCGTGAGAATTTTGGACAGCGAGATATCTTTAAGGAGATGTTTCTGCGAAATTTCTTAAATAAAATAGCATTTATCACTGGTTAGGTTATGTTCCTTAGTCTCAGATGACATTACAATTTTCTACACTCGTATTTTAGTACTGTCTTTCTTATCGCATTGAGAGAAAGTCGTTAATCCATCAAACTAAGACGCGGGAATTTCATAAAGCGAGATATCTTCAAAAAGATGGCATGTATCGTTGGTTAGGTTACGTTTCTTGGCTACGATTGTTATAATGATTTTTTTATGCACGATCCAAGTGCTGCCTTCTTTATCGCATCAGGAAAAAATAGTTAATACATCTAACAGAGGCGTGGGTATTTCGTACAGTGAGATATCTTTAAATAGATGCCATTTATCACCAGTTGAGCTATGTTCCTTATTCTCAATTGTCATGACGATTTTTTCATACACGTATCTTAGTACTGTCTTTCTTATCGCATCAAGAAAAAATGGTTAATCCATTTAACAAAGGCGCGGGAATTTTCTAAAGCGAAATTTCTTAAATAAAATAGCATTTATCACCGGTTAGGTTATGTTCCTTAGTCTCAAATAACATGAAAATTTTTTCATACTCGTATTTTAGTACTGTGTTCCTTATCGCATCGAGATAAAGTGGTTAGTCCATCAAACCAAGGCACGGAAATTTTATAAAAGAGATATCTTTAGAAAGATAGCATGTAATATTAGTTAGGTTATTTTTCTTGGCTACGATTGTAATAATGATTTTTTTATGCACGTATTCCAGTGCTTCTTCCTTTATCGCATCAAGAAAAAATGGTTAATCCATCTGACAGGGGCGTGGGAATTTCGGACTGCGAGATATCTTTAAGAAGATGGCATTTATCACCAGTTAGGTTATGTTCCTTATTCTCTATTGTCATGACGATTTTTCCATACACGTATTTTATTACTGCCTTTTTTATCGCATCGAGAAAAAGTGGTTAATCCATCAAACAAAGGCGAGGGAATTTCATAAAGCAAGATATCTTTATGAAGATGGCATTTATCATTGGTTAGGTTATGTTCCTTAGCGTCGATTGTCATGACGATTCGTTTATGCACGTATTTTAGTACTGCCTTTCTTATTGCTTGAAAAAAAATGGTTAGTTCATCAAACAAAGGCTAAGGAATTTTTGAAAGTATAATAACTTCAAGAAAATGGTTTCTATCACCAGTTAGGTTGTATTCCTTGGTCTCGATTGACATGACGATGATGTCATACACGTATTTCATTACTTGTTTTCGTATCGCATCGAGAAAAATCGATTTATCCATTTAACAGGCGCGGGAATTTCATAAAGCGGGATATCTTTAATAAGATGGCATTTATCGTTAGTTAGGTTATGTTCTTTAGCTTCGGTTTTCATGTAATTTTTTTCATGCGCGTATTTTAGTGCTGCCTCCTTTATCGCTTTAAGAAAAAATAGTTAATCTATCGATCAAAGGCATGGGAATTTTTTAGAGCGAAATTTCTGAAATAAAATAGCATTTATCACCAGTTAGGTTATGTTCCTTAGTCTCGATTGATATGACGATTTTATCATACACGTATTTTGATGCTACCTTTCTTATCGCATCAACGAAAATTAGTGGATTAATTTAATAAAGGCCTGGGAATTAGTTAAAGCAAGATATCTTTAATAAGATGGCATTTATCGCTGGCTAGCTTATGTTGCTTGGCTAAGATTGTTATGATAATTTTTTTATGCACGTATTTAAGAGCTGCTTCCTTTATAGCATCGAGAAAAAGTGGTTCATCCATCAAACAAAGGCATGGAAATTTTTTAAAGCGAAATTTCTTTAGTAAAGTGTCATTTATCACTAGTTAGGTTATGTTCCTTATTTACGATTGTCATGACGATTTTTTTATTCACGTATTTTAGTACTGCCTTTCTTATCTTCTCGAGAAAAAATGGTTAACCCATCTAACAAAGGAGTGGGAATTTTCGAAAGCGAGATATCTTTAAGAAGATGGCATTTATCGTTGGTTAGGTTATGTTCCTTAGCTTCGATTGTCATGGCGATTTTCTTATGCACGTATTTTAGTGCTGCCTTCCTTATCGCATTGAGAAAAAATGTTGAAATAATTAATCAAAGTCATGGAAATTTTTCAAAGCAAGATATCTCCAATAAGATGGCATTTATTGCTGGTTAGGTTATGTTCCTTAGTCTCGATTGACATAACGATTTTGTCATACACGTATTCCGGTACTGTATCCCTTATTGTATCGAGAAAAAATGGTGAATTAATCAAACAGAGGCATGGAAACTTATTAAAGTAAGATATCTTTGATTTGCAAGATTTGACACTGGTTAGGTTAGTTCAGATGGTCTTGATTGACAATATTATATTTTTATACATGCATTTTAATTAATCCTACGATATTGCATTGAATATAGAAAGCTAATCCATTTAGTATAAATGTCATGTTTTGTCGAAATAAGCGTTCTTTCATTAATAGTATGATCTATTTTTTAGATCCTATAATTTCGTTATAAATGGTTTTAATGGTCATTATTATTGTCTGATCGCTTTTCCTAATCCTCTTTGACATTTAAAAACCATAATTTAGGAATTTAGAAAAACTCAACTTTTCGTTGGTAACAACGTTGGAGACTTCAGACTCATGTTATGTTGGACATATATCAATATTTTCAGTAGTAGATAATAATAAAATTTATTCTGATTTTTTCAAACTTTAAACTTGTTATCTCACTTCTTAGAACTAAAAATAAAATTTTTTTTCTTCAATATCACTTTAGAGTTTAATCTCTTTTTTAAATTAAACTGGATAAAAACTTGTATTTTTTTAATAAATTTTATTCTTCTTTGTTTTTTGTTTTTCTTTTTTTATCTTTTCTTTTGCTTATACTTTTGTATGTTAAATAACCTGCTGTCTTTTAATATCTTTTTTTAACCCTCTGATCGCTAAATACGTATTTTCGGCTCACTTTTGCAAGCGCGAAATAGAATATTCCGGCCCGCTTTTTACGGGCAAGAATAATTTTCGCGCTCGCAAAAGTGAGCCAAAAATACGTAGTCCTCGTCTCTTAAGTTAAAAAATAGCATATGCAACAGTATACGGACGTAATGGGAATTTGTGTCCCTACTGTAAATTTGACAAACTCAAACTTGAGCCAAAATCTCCTATTTTACGCTCTTGGTACATAATGTACTAGTTTTGACTCTCTTTTGTTCCCATTATTTTCTTGCTTCAATCTTTCTCTCGCCTTTCTCTGTTTTTCTTTTAAATCTTTCTAATGTAGTCAGTAGTACGTCAATTATGAAACCTCTCTCGGTTTTCTAATTTCTGAACTTTCTGAGTAGATTCTGCACTCCTTTCAATAGGAACGTATAACTATTTCAGCTGACCTATGCTTCTCTCAAGTCATCTTGCTAGCTCCCCTTTGCTTTTCCCGTACATTCTCACCAAGAGTACCTTCTCTCTACATGTAAACATAACCTGTAACAGTGCTCTTGTGTATCGCCATCTTATGTTCTTGATGACGACGTGCACGCCGTTGCACTGTCACATGTACACTTACACTCACAAACGCACCCGGTGTATAAGTACATACACACAATACACTGGCGGTACGCGATGACGAGCGAAACCGGGAAACGACGTAGAACATTAGAAACACGTGCTTGAGAGTAAAGAGGGAGTGTCGGTAAGGATGAAAGTGACCAACTCGCAAAGGAAATTCCCTATCGATGACGGAATCGATATAAGGAAGCAACGGTAGAAAGAAAGAGAAAGGAAATCGAGTTATGCGTAAGAAGAGCAAAGGATCAGCAAAAAAAGGGAGCCCGCTATAGCCTATACATCAGGCTCATATATACATGGGTTATTGTAGAAAAAGCAGTAGCATAAATATCCTACATGGGTAATAGTAAGAATATCGAGCAGTGTAAGTCTTATACATAGAAATACGTGAAATCGAGAGCGAGAGTGATAGAAGATAAAAGAATCGAGCGCTGAAGAAAGATAGTGATGGAGTTGCATGCAGAATAATCAAAAGTAAGTATATGGAGTATTCTAAATGTAAATTTAAATGGAGCGCGTGAGAAATAAAGGGCGCTAACATCAAAGAAGCCGTCAAAAGGAAAGGCGTTGATTCGTTATAAGTCAACGTCCTTTGTAATTGACAAGTAACAATTACGGAAGGGATTAATAACCAATCAACCATTATTCTACCTGTGACGTAATTGATTAAAGAAGGAATAAAGAGGAAGGAGTTCGAGAAAAGACGCTTCGTGGACACACTTCTCTTTTAGAACTTGATTATTGCACTTAGTTGATTGTTCTGTTCGCTGCTCGCTGAGCCACTATTTGAGTCTTGACTTCAGTATATTTGGTTTTGAATCCATAGAGATTCTTACGCTGCCATTTTGCCTAATAAAAATAAAAGAGAGATTTTCCTATCATTTTCGAGAGAGCTGAGAAGTTTCTTTTGCAAAGCAGAAGAGATTGTTGATTTTTATTATCCTTGTTGGAGAGTTTCAGAGTCAGTGCGCGTCGCCGTTTTGCTCGTCATAGTTAGCGTCGGTTTCGCCGTCATATCTAATATTAATATTAACTTCACGTGTTAAATTTGATTTTCATTAATTATAATTGATAGAAAAGTTTTATTGAGTCGAGTCAGAGTTTTCATTACACACAGTTTATTACACTTCACATGATTTCGAGAAACTGTCGGGTGATTAAGCTGTTAACTTTATTTGAATAAATTGAGAGTGAAAATTAATCCTCTTTGTATTTTACTTAATAGTGTTATTTAAATGTTTATTAATATTATGTTGTTCTAAAATATCTAAATTGTTTATTACACGGAGAAAAAAATCATGTTATTTTTCCATGATAAATTTAACACGTTAAAATAATATGATTCTTTATATAAAATTCTCATAAGATCAAGTAAATTTAACGTCAATTGATTCTAACTTAAAATGCTATTGGCGCCATGATATTATTCCTTGGACGCTCACGGGATTTTCACGTGGAACTCAAGTAAATTCAATGGTCGTAGGGCCAACCGAGTAGCACGGGCTTTGAAAGAGAGAGAGTGAATAATATAAGTGTATATTCGTAGCAGCAGTCAGTTAGAATACAAATACTGTGCGAGTAGAGTGGGGCTCATTTTCCTGTCATGTAGATTTTTATAAGCGCTTTGGTAACTTTGTTTATCTCTCCCCCCCCCCCTCTATCTCCTTTCAAAGCCCGTGCTACTGGGTCGGCCGCACCACCGATGAATTCACTTGAGTGCCACGTGAAAATCCCGTGGGTCTCAAGTAATTTTAACATGATGCATCGCTATCTATTAAAAACATGGATATCATCGAAAAATCACTTGTTTCTTCGATAATATTAGGTGAAAAAATATAATATAATAATCACTTTAAATTTCATGAGATAATAACATGATTTTTTTCTCCGTGTACTAGTATACATCGGTGATTTCGTTATTGTTCTCTGCGAAGACCCGATTAGAATCCACCCGAGAGAGTTGATTGCTAATTTATTAATAGTTTGTATTCAGAGTAAAGTTAGAGAAAATAATATTTAAATCAATACTGATTCAGGGATTATATTATAGAGTTGAGATTATAGTGATTGTGAGATAGGGAAAAAATTCCTACGTTACAATACTTTTTCAAATACATTTGAATATTGGAAAAAGAATTTGTAAATAATTTTTCCGAATAGTTTTTCAAAGTAAGTTTTTTAATTGCTTTGAAAAAGTATTCGAGAATACTTTTTTCAAATACTCGAAGCAGCATTTGAAAAAGTATTTAAAAATACTTTTCGAATACTTTTTCCAAATTAGCATATAATATATTATTTTCATATTAAAGTTTATACAATTAAATATTTTTATTAATTAATAATAAATAGACTAAATCGAAAATGTATTCGATTCGAAAAAAATTTGGGATCGAATACTTTCCCAGTTCTAGTGTTATTGTTCCCAATTCTCTTCTTCTTCCAATTGTTAAACTCCATTATTGAAAAACCTATATGGGCATATCTCCACAACTTATAATTTTTTCGTAATATTTTTGAAGTCATTTTACAGCTGTTAGTGGATTACCGAATGATGCCCACTATTTAAACCAGGTTCACACCTTTTTTCCAATTCGGTTACTCTATTTTTTATATATTAAGTTAATGTGACACTAACAGTACAGTAGTTATTTACATTTTATAAAAATATCTACTGTATAGTTGGTGGCGCATTCGGTAACACATTAACAGCTGTGAAATGACTCCGTGATTAGTAATTAAAAGTTGTGGAGAATTACTCATATTCTCGAGCTTCTTTTTTGCCTCTTTCTTCTTGCTTTCCTATCATAATTATCTCTTGCCTATTTCTTCTGCGATACTCCAACCATCTTGATTCTTTATTTATTCTTCCTTCCATATTTCCTATCAACAAATTATTTTTTTTTATTCAATTTCTACTCATATCTGATTGCCTTTTTCAGTGCTACTAACTATAAATAATTTCTTTTTTTACTTATATTAATTTTTCAATTTTTGGATTTAGAAAATTGCTTAAACTTTTTTATAAAACTTTTTCCATGATAAATATTCAAACTAATTCATTTCCTGGAAAGAAATAAGAGAATTAGCTAAGTCATGTATAATTTTAATTTTTACCCTATATTTTGAAAATAATTGCTAATAATTTTTTTTTTATGTATTAAATAATAGATTTATTTTTACTTGAAAAGGAATTATACTCGGAAATGACAGATTACAGCTCTGCTGCAATTGTTACATTGATAACTAATGTGAGCTGAAATTATTGAGTTTCCACATTGGTGATCGATATGTACGCACCAAAATTCTGTGTTTCCGCGTCGCTCAACTATGCATGACTCATAGGAGGTTATCATATCGATGGTCTGTGTGTACGCACTTTCGGTCATTGCGTAAACATAGAAAATCTGTGAGTTCTATGCCAATCAAATCCTCATGATTAGTACCTCCTCATGTAATTATTTAATTATTTTTTGTAATAAAGTCATCAATGATTTTTCTTTTGTAGTTAAATTAAAATTAATTATGCTTAATATTATTTATTAAATGAAAACTCGTCACTTACAGTACGCTGGTCCGATAACCAATAAATATTTTCGTGATGATAACCAACAATACGCCAACTGTCATCAAACTTCTGCGAAATCGACTATTTAATATAACATCAATGATCTATTTGAAAAACACCAATTTTCTATGTTTACGCAATGATGTAAAGTGTGTACACACAGATTATCAACGTGATAGCCTCCCTGTGAGTTACGCATGATTAAACGACGCGTAAACACAGAATTTTGGTGCGCATATATCGATCATCTATGTGAAAACTCAATATTTTCATCATTAGTCATCGATGTGACAATTGCAGCGGAGCTGTTATCTGCCATTTCCGTGTATAATAAATAAAATAAAATTACAGTCTTTTTTTCATACTGGTTCACTGCAATTTAGGAAGGGTTCCGAACATAGGATAGAGCCCAAAATTATTTTGGGAAAATTTTATGAACAAATTAATCAAAACCAATAATAATCTGGGAAGGAATTAAATACTAATTTTTTTTTAATTTTGTTGTTTATTAACGTTGAAAATTTCAAGCTGATAAAGATTCATGAAAAGCAAAAATATTTCATAGACATATATTATAAGTACATAATATGAATTTACATATTTTATTGAAAACAAAAATTAATTTAATTTAACTTTTCTTCATTTTCAGGATCAAGAAAATGATTCTATTGGTTTAGATCCACATGAAAATTTTTCACCTGACAATATATTTAGCGATGATGACAGTGATAAGTTTCTTTTTGAAGATAAAAAATTTAAAGCAGAAAATATACTAGATTTGTTGAATATTAATGGATTTGGAGAGATAATATCTACACCGGTCAATGTTTCTCAAAGTCAACTTCTCTTAATGTTATTAAAATTTTCTGTTGTTAACGTATTGCCACAAACTACTAAATCGAATCTTTTTAGATTAATTAATTCTATTTTTAAAGAGCCAGTTCTACCTCAATCCAAATATTTACTAAACAAATTAAATCAAGATAAAAATACGGTATTTCACGTTACATGTCCTGTTTGTACAGGTTACGTAAATAAACTAGAAGAATTGAATGCGGAAACTATATGTGCAAATTGTAAAATACAAGTAAATACTTTAACCCCGTCTTGTGACAATCTTTTTGCTGTAATTGATCCGTCAATAGCAATAGCAGAATTGTTAAATACTCATGAAGACTATTATGATAATATCATAAAAAAATGGACGTATAATGAAGATCATATTCGTGATATCTATGATGGTAAATTGTATACTGAATTTTTATCATCTTTATCAGAGGAGAATCGATACAATTATGTGACAACAACTTTCAATAGTGATGGAGCTGCACCTTTTAAATCTTCTTCATTTTCTTTGTGGCCTATATATTTAATGGTTAATGAATTACCAGTTAAAGATAGGTTTAATAACTTGATACCATGTCTATTATGGTTTAATAAAGATAAACCAAACATGTCGGTATTTTTAAAGGTATTTGTAGAAATGATGGAAAAATTGAAGAAAGAAGGTATAAGGTGTACTATTAAAGGGGAAGATCGAAATGTTAAAGTATTTGCACTTCTATGTTGTGTTGATAGTGTTGCCAGATCACCAATGCAAGGCCATACTCAATTTAACGGTAAACATGGTTGTAATTGGTGCTTGCATCCTACAGAATGGGTCAATGGTAGCACAAAATATCCCCTAATGAAAGAAACTCCAAGACAAAGAAATCATCAAAGCCATGTCCAAAAAATGTATGAAGTAGTAGAGAAGAAGGGACAAGATAAAACAGAAAATGTTGGGATTAAAAGAGTTTCTCCATTAATAAACTTACCCAATTTTGACATAATATTAGGCTTTGTACCCGAATACATGCATTGCATTTTGTCTGGAGTTGGTAAACAAATCACTGAATACCTTATAAGACCCGATGATATTATTTTTTCCAAAAATATATTGATTCGTTCAAAGTGCCACATCAAATAACCCGGTTAACACGACCTTTAACTGATCGCAATTATTGGAAGGCTAGGGAATGGGAGAATTGGATTCTCTATTATAGTCTTCCACTTTTTAGTTTGAGATTAGGAAAACGATATATAGTATATTGGAGCTTACTTGTTGAAAGTCTATATATTCTTCTTCAAGATGATATAACTAAAGATGATTTAGATAGAGCAGAAAGGATGTTGCATCTTTTTGTATCAAAAACACAAGAATATTTTTCTTCATCAGCAATGACGTTTAACGTCCATCAATTGCTGCACATATGTGATAGTGTAATAAATTGGGGGCCTCTTTGGGCTCATTCAGCCTTTGCCTTTGAATCTGGAAACCACACTTTATTACAAGCAATCAAGAGCGCAAAAGGAGTGACAGTGCAAATCATAAGATTTATAAATTTAAGTCATACAGTATCAGTTTTAGAAAAGCGTGTAATGCCGGCTGCATCGGAAGTAGTAAAAACATACTGCTATAATCTTTTACGTAATGATGTAAAGAAATGTGTGAAAATATCTACAATCACTTACTTTGGCAAGGGACTTGATATTGAAAACTCTCTAAAGGAAGTCATAAGACTATCAGCTAATAGTAAATCATACCTCCGCATGGTCAAGGATGGTTGTTTGTACGCTTCATATTTGAAATCAAATAAACGTTCGAATAATTCAATGGCTAAATTATTTAATGGGAATTACGTCAGGATAAAAAATTTTATTGTTGATATTACGGAGAAAATTGAAGTAACGATATGTAATCTTATTAAAGTATCCAATAATAATTTTAGCGGTGATAGTTCTAAAATAAAAAGGATATGTACGATTCAAGATGAACTATTAATCGTACCAACGAATGAGATAAATTCTGTATGCGTTTACATTAAAGCTGAGAGTAAAGAATACATATGCGCTGTGCCTAATTTACATATTTATTAACTTAATGAAGGTTAAGTAAACTAATCTAGAGAAGTTGGTTGTTTAAAACTAAGTGTGACGTTGGTTTCTGTATTGCGGGAAATACTAGTAGGAAGTGAGCTATTGGAAGACAGAGAATCAAGTGGTCTTTTCAAGGATTTGTCTATATCCATGTCTATTTGATCTTCGATTTTGTTTTCTTTGTTTGTGTTGGAAAGCGATAAATCTTCGTTTAATATTTGTTGGGTTAAGTTAGTGTCCGTATCCTGGGTCATGTTAGTATCCATGTTAAAAGTGGGACAAAACTTAGCGATATGCCCCCGCCTCCTTGCAAAAATGGCATTTTATGTTTTCTGTTCCTAAGAAGAGCCAATAATTAATATCTTGGTGGTTGATCTTAATTTTGTGAGGAACTTTATCTACGTCGGCTTCTTTGATATAAAATTGTCTGCGGTGAGATATTATGTGTTTACGCTTATCGTTAGATGAAGAGTACCTTATATTTGTTATGCCATTTCTTGTATTTATATTAAGGGTCTTGAGATGATCTATTATTAAATCATTTGGTATTTGAGGCATGATATTAGATATAACAAAGCGTTTATATTTTGGAATAATGCTTCTTGGATCGTACGGAGAAAAATTAAAAATATGTCCGTTGATATCGATTTTGTTTTGGTTTGCTTTATCAATAAAGTTAAGTGCGTTGTTCTCGGAATTTAGTGTGAAGCATACTCTGCTTTCCGAAATTTTAGAAAATGCCATTAGGTTTTCTATCGGCATTATTTTTTCGAATTGGTCCATGTACTGATCGTTAGTAAATCCCTCAATTACTGGGAGGATAACAGATTGTCCGAAGAAAGGTAGGATGCTTCTTTGCGTAGTATTGGAGTACGACAATTTTTTGTTTAGACTCGAGGGTGATTGCTTGTTAATCAAAACACTAGAATTACTAATTTCACTGATATCTTTTTCAATAGATTGTTGATTTGCACTGGCCCTACTACCGTCCTCAGTAGCCAAAGCCTGGTTGCAGAAAATATCACTTAGACTTATAGAACCTCTATGATTCATGTTGGGAATTGCACCATTGTCGATCTCGACAACCGATGCCTGTGATGACTCCAGGAGTCGTTCATGAACAAGATAATCAATGTCCAAGCCCTGTAAGAAAAGATTCCTTATCGGTCTATAGACATATTTGCTTATAATTTCACGGCTTTGCTGATACTACGCCAGTGAGACAGAATGTAAATAAAGAGCTAACCCACGAATACGTCTGTACTGTACGGCGTACCAAACGCGACTGTATTATTTCCTCCACTAGTATTGCTGATCGCATTCACTATCACGTCGATGATGACCCACATGGGTCAGATCACTATCCCATCAGTCTTCTGATTAACTACGAAAAATCCTTTTACCATAGAACATCTTTTAAAATTTATTAAAAAAAAACTAACTGGTCACAAATCTGCAACACGTTAGATGAATCTTTCAAAAATTTTTATAAATCAGATTATTTAAACGCTTCAGCAACAGACAAATACATCACATGGATACAACAAATAAAAACAACCATAATCGAAAACACACCATCCAAAAAAAAGTACCTAATAATTACCATCGCAACCCTGTTTCGTGGTGGGACAACGAGTGTGACAAACTCAGAAGAATTCGAAAAGCTAATTACAAAAAATGGGAATACTCTGGTCTACATCTAGATTATATAAACTATGTTAATTCTGACAAAAATCTCCGCAAAACCTTCAAGAAAAAGAAAATAGAAAGCTATAGAAAATTCACTGAAACCATAGATTTCAGAACAAATAGCAAATATGTCTGGAACAAAATCAAAACTTTCAAAAACAAATGGGTCAAGACAAGTACCGCTAATTATGATAAGTCTCTCTTCAAGACCCAAGCCGAAACAATACTTAACAAAATTGCTCCACTTACAACACCTGGGAATAAAACTAAGCCTGTCCTAAATTCTGTTTACGCAAATCATTCCTTCTTCGATATGCCATTCGACTTTTTTGAATTTAACACAGCACTACAATCCAGGAACAAGCACTCTGGCTGTGGTATCGACGGAATAGACTACTATACCCTGCTTAATATTCCAATTAAGTATAGAATAGAACTACTGGATATCTTCAATCAAATGTTATTAACAGGTGACTATCCTACAAGCTGGCAGGAATCCTACGTACATCTTATAAAAAAGCCCGACGAATCTGGGCTCAGACCCATTGCTATGACTTCCTGCTTGTGCAAAATCTTCGAACTTATGGTTAAAAACAGGCTTCAATGGTTTTGCGAACATCATTTTATTTTTCCCAACTCTAACTCCGGATTTAGAAAAGGACGATCATGCAACGACAATCTCACAAATTTAACACTCTATAACGAGGACGGACTGCTTAAAGGTAAAGGTACGTTGGCCGCCTTTTTGGATGTACAGGGAGCATTTGACAACGTTGACCCAGAGGTTTTAGCTACTAGACTCGAAGAAATAGGCTGCTCATTATCTATCATTAAATTTATTCAACACCTCACATATCAACGAACTATATTCACCGAACTAAACCAGAATCATCCTCGCTTCTCGAATAAAGGTATACCACAGGGAGGAGTACTGAGTCCCTTACTCTACTTAATTTATGTAGCTAACATTACAGAAGGTCTCTCCAAATTTATCCGAGTTTCCCAGTTTGCAGATGATATAGCACTCTACACTAGCATACTTCCTTTTCGTAAGACAAAAAATATACTTACTAAGGGTGTCGAAACCATTAGGACCAACCTGCTAAAATTGGGTCTCACGTTAAATCTAAATAAAACTAAACTTATCTACTTCAACAGAAAAAAAATAGTCCCAGGACAAACCTCAATCACAATTAATGGTCAAAAAATCATATCTACGGAAGCTACAAGATTTTTAGGTATCATTTTTGATTATGAGCTTTCATTCAAGCAACAAGTCAGAAAGGTTTCCATAAAGTGCCAAAAAGCACATAAAATCTTGAAATTCATCTGTGGAACTTGGTGGGGATCTCACCCAGAAACCTTACTAAAGCTTTATAAAAGTATCATACGCTCTATTATCGATTATGGCATTTTCACTTACTTTCCCAGAACAAAAACATTAGCCAATTCTTTAGAAAGTCTACAATATGCCCCTTTACGTACGGCCATGGGATATCGCCTCTCCACTCCCAAAAATGTCATTTTAGCTGAAACCAAAATTACCACAATCAAAGATAGAGCTACCTACTTGGGTTGTAACTATCTAACCAAGGCTCTTTCCAATGAATCAATTGCTTCACATAAAACGATTAAAACTTACTTCACACAACACAAAAATAGCAAACTCAAGAGGAAAAGACTAATAACGGAATGTGTCATCAGAGTCGCCTCCCTCACAAACAAGATATTATATACCAGCAAAATCAACGATGTTTATACTTATGACTACCAAGCAATCTTCAGTCATCCTCATATCAACTTCGAATTGGGTAAACTATTACAAAGTTGTAGTGACCCAGACCACACATTGGATCACTACCTCACAGACTCCGAGCAAACTAGATATTACACAGATGGCAGCAAAATAACAAACGCCCCCTCTGTTGGATTCGCCTGTGTAACCGACGAATCCGAAATAGTCATTTCCTCCAGTATCAAGAATCTCAGCTCCATTTACACTGCTGAAGCAACAGCGATTAACATTGCGCTTGACTTAGCCAGCAAAAACAGCCACAAAGCAAAGATTATCCTAACTGACTCCCAAAGCGTACTACATAGTCTAATAAGTCACGATATTAACACAATATGTCATCCTTTGATAACATCAGCGAAATATAAAATTTGGAAAATCATCAATAACAGTAAAATAGAACTACCACTTCAATTTATATGGATACCAGCACACATTGGTATACAAGGCAACGAACTAGCAGATCAACATGCCCAAAATGCCACCAAACTGACTGCTAATGACTTCAAAGTACCTTACACAGATTTCAAAGCAGAATGGAAAAAACGTGCATATGACAACACCAAAGAAACCATCCAAAATATAAGTACCCATAAAGGCTATAATTACTTTAAAAACTTTTATAACGATTCCAAGCAGATGTGGTTCAAAAACAAAAACCTCTCAAGAAGGGCTATAGTCACCTTCAATAGGTTAAGAGCCGATCATTACAGCTCCGCTGCTTCATTAGCAAGAAAAAACATAACAGATTCTCCTTTATGTACATGCGGCCATTACTATCAAGATGCAGACCACCTGTTATGGTACTGCCCGTTGTATAATCTTCAACGCACAAAAATGCAAGAAAAATTTAGTATACTCAAGATTCATATGTACGAAGACCTAAACACCATACTAAAGACTGTTAACATCAAAGTAATAGAAATTATCATGGATTTTCTTAAAAATTGTAATATTTACCTGTAAATTGTTTCTATATTACTCATATTCTTTCTGTACAATATAAAATAATAATCTTCTATATGTAAAATTATATATGTAAAGCTGTATAAACCTAATATAGGTTTGGGTAGGCTTAAATAAATAAAAAAAAAAAACTAATCTAAAACTTTAGAAAATTCCAAATTTTGTAAGACCTATATTTTATTCTGTACGATTCTAAGAAATAAACAAAAATGTTTTGAAGTTATAAAATAATTCCCGCATTCAACAATATTTGTATTAAAATAAAATAAACACACTTTGTAAATTTAAATAAATATAATTTGTATAAACAATACATGATGTTTTTTTATCTCATATAAAAATTATCAATAAAGAATTATTATTAATAACACAGGCAAACGAAAAAAATTACAAACCCTCGACTGAACAGTATATGCTATATGTTTTTGGAGTTATTGAATCTAAATCCAGGGTATGTTTTAGAATCCGAGCTATTTTCAAGATTAAATAGCAGTGATTTTAGCGGAACTATGATGTAAAATAGAGAAAATCCGTGTTATATGTCACAGTCTCTGACATATTACACGGATTTCCTTTTGAATACTATAAGTGAGTGAACGATATCACTACGATCCCAGCAGATATACTTAGAAGCTAACATAAAGTGCCCAGGTATTATATCTATACATATAAAAAAATTCTCAACCACGACGTTATCTCGAGTTCCAAGCTTTGCCACCTTATGGAGATTGTTGCGAGTTTTTAGTTGCCAATAGGTTTTCTTAGTCACATGATCTGAAACTAAGTAAAGTGCACCCCATGGTATGGATAAGGTTCAAAGTCATCACAAAGTTAAATGAAGGTTATTCAGAAATTAAAATAGGGTAAAAAGTTATTTCATAGTTTCCAGAATTGAATCGTTTCTACTACGACGTGTACATTTGTCATCGAATATTCTGTGCTAAGGTTCTTTGCTCTTTTTCACAGTATGTCTAAGATCTGTTTTCAATAATCAGTAGTACTCGGTTACCATACCCACGCACAGTAAAAATTTCTATTAAACCTCAAAACCATAAACCAAAGATCCATATACCTGTAACTCGTAAGCCCGAAACTCATAAACTCAAAAACTCTAAACATATAAACCCAAAATTTATAAGCCTCAACCAATAAACCCTAGATTCAAAACCTATAAACCAAAAATTGATACACCCTAACAAACCTGTAAACCTTAAACTAAACACATCAACCAAAAACCAATAAACTTATCAACCTTAAAGCCATAAACCGAAAACCAATGAATATACAAACCAAAAAACCATCTACCCAAAACCAATAATAATATAACCCGTAAGCGCATAAACCCAAACAGCACTAATCCTCAACCCATAATTGATAGACCCTTGGACCTGAATTCCTTAATCCTTCACCATAATTGATAAGCCTAGAGCCCATAATTCTTTAAACCTTCACCAATAAATCCACGAACCCAAAACCCTTCAGCTTAAAACTCATTAACCCAAAACTCATTATCCAGAAACCTATATCACCACAAACCCGTAGATCTGAAACCTATGAATCTCGAACTCAAAAACCCATAAATCTAAAACCCACACATCCTAACTAATAAATAAATAAAGCCTAAATACAAATTGATCAAAAGCCAAAAAATCATGAACCTTAACTCCATAAACTCATAAACCGAAAAAACCATAAACCCAAAACCAATAATCTCTAGAACCTAAAATCCACATAACCTAAATTTCTAATTTTAAAACTTACAAATTCATAAACTCAGAATATACAAACCTCGAACCCATAATCTTATAACTCATGAACTTATAAACTAAAAATCCACAAACCCTAAACTTATGATCCCGAAAGCCATAAACTTATAAACCCCAAAACTAATAAAACTAAATCCAGAACCTAAGGACCCATAAACCTACACACCAAAAAACTATAGACCCGAATCCCATAAACCTAAGACCCGGAAATCTGAAATCCATAAATGCACAAATCTAAAATCTATAAATTCAAACCAATGAAACCATAAACATGAAATCCACAAACCATCAATACCTAATCCTCAAATCCAGAGACTTATGAACCCAGAACCAGGTACCGCATCATACAACTAATATAAATGTTTATTTTTTATCATTATATTTATTTATTTTGTTTGTACGTGTAAAAAATATTCCCCTTACATTATAAATACGCAATCATAATATTAGATAACACTAACAAGGAGAGTTTTTCACTTTCGGATCACCGTTTTTGCTCAAATTTTGGAAATGTTTTTTGGATGCAGAAATATAAAGAAAGCCAAAATTTTAGAGGCCAACGCTTAATAATTCCCTAGTTACAGGCCATTGAGGAAAATTACAAAAAAATGACTAGATTTTCAAACGCTTATAGTTCCTCAGCATTATTAGCTAAAAGCTTAAACCTTTTTTAAATGAAAGCTGAGCTCGAATCCTTTTGAAATAGCACCTATGGCATCTCAAAATATTATTTTTTCCTAAAATTATAGCGCAATAAAGATTGAACCCAATTTCAGCTTTTATTATTAATTAAGAGGAGGTCACGTATCTCTGTCCTTTTCTAATCAAAGAAATTATGTTTTTACAAAAACTAATAACTTTATCAAAAAATGAAGAGATAGCCGCATCTTGTATCAAAAAAAGCAATATTTTCTTTGATAAGAAAATATTAATTTTATTGCTTTGTTCTCAAGAAAACCTTGAAAAACCAAATTGTCCACCCTAACCTCTATGATTTAAGTTTTTCAAGATTTTCATGAAAACGAAGCCATCAAATTAATTCTTTCTTATCAAAGAAAATATTGTTTTTTTTATTACGAGATGCGGCTTTCTCTTCATTTTTTGCTAAAGTTATTAGTTTCAGTAAAAAACTCAATTCTTTGATTAGAAAAGGACAGAGATACGCGACCTCCTCTCAATGTTTTAAAAAAAAATTCAGGTCTAATCTTTATTACGCTCTGACTTTGGAAAAAATTTTGGATAATATTTTGAGATGCTATAAGTGCTATTTTAAAAGGATTTGAGCTCAGCTTTCATTTAGAAAAAAAGGTATAAGCTTCTAGCTAACAATGATAAGATACTACAAGCGTTTGAAAATCGAGTGACTTTCTTTGTGATTTTCTTGAATGGCCTGTAACTAGGGAAATATTAAGCGCTGGCCTCTAAAATATTGGCTTTCTTCATGTTTCTGCATCCAGAAAACATTCCCAAAATTTGAGCAAAATTGGTAACCCGAAGGTGAAACACTCTTCTTGTTAGAACTAAAATAAACAACATTTTTTTCACAAGTATATTCCTTAATACAATTTTGATTTCTTATCTAATAATTATTAGTTTTAAGCTAAAACAAATTATTTAGTTTAACATAATTATCATGATTATTTAAGAAACTAAAGATAAACATAATATCATTTTGATTCAGATTGACATAAAACCAAAACTCATATAGCCAAAATCCATAAATCTTTAAGCCATAAAACGATATATTATTAACTCAAAACACAAACCCAAAACATGTACTCCCAACACCCAAAGACCCAAAACCCATATACCCTAAACACATAGACTTTAAATCTGTAGACCCTAAACTTATAAACTCAAAACCCATAAACCGAAAACCCCATAAACCCAAAACCAATAATATCAAAAATCATAAAAATTAAACCTATGAACCTGAAACTTATAAACTCATAAATGTAAAATCAATAAACCTGTAATTCTAGAGCCCATAAAACCAAAACTCATATACCTCTAATCCATAAACCGAAATCCCATCTATAATTCATGAACTGAAAACATGTACTCCCAAAGTCCATAAACCCAAAACTTATAAACCTAAAACCAATAACACCAAAACGTAAAAAATCAATAAAAATGTAAAAATCCATAAACATGAAATCCTTAGAAAAAAAATCCAAAATTAATAAACTTATAAAGATCAAATCTATAAACCAATAATCTCACAACTAATGAACCTATGGATTTATAAGATTATGGATTGGTGGATTTTCGGTTGAGAGGAGATCGCAAATTTTTATCCTTATTTATTTAAAGAAGTAGCTTTACTGCAATAATTAATTGTAGCAAAGAATAGAGAGAAAGTTACATATCTTATTATAAAAGAAATTTTCCGCTTTGTTATCAAAAAGTCCTTGAAAAATTTTCGACATAGAGGTTAGAGTATGGAATAATGGATTTTGGATCGATGAATTTGAATTTATGGGTTTTGGATTTTCGGTTTGCGGATTTTGAATGTATATGTTTTGAGTTTATGGGTTTTAGGTTTATGAGTTTTGAGCTATTGAGTTTACAAGTTCATGGATCTTCGTCTTATGGGTTTATTAGTTTTTAATTCACGGATTAGGGATTCTGAATTTATGAATTTTAGGTTGATAAAATATGGGATTATGATTTTTTAGTTTATGGTTTTATGTTTACGGATTCTAAGTTCAAGAGTTTCGGGTTTATGAGTTTATTCTTTTAGGATTCATGGGTTCTTGGGTTTAGAGATTATGGATTTTGAGATTATAATTATCGGGTTTATCTGTTTATGGGTTGAGTGGTTTTTGAGTTTTGAATTAATGAATTTTTGGTTCATATTTTGGGGATTCATGAGCTTGGAATTTATTCATATCATGTTTACGGGTCACGGATTAATCTCATATTTAACCGCAGTGCTATCTTATTGTTAAAATGTTTCTATATAAATAAAAAAAAATAGCAATTTAAAAAAAAATTATTTTGTCAAAAAATTTTCTTCTAAAAATTCCCACTGTTCTACTTTCTATCTTCCTTGATAAAGCTTCTTCATTCTTTCAATGTCATGATAAAAGCGATCTTTTTGTTCTCCACTATAATCATTACAGTTTCCTAGAAAAGCATATTAATGATTGGGCAGGGAATACAACTAACAGTTCATCAAGTAATCTATTCACCAAAATTCTCAAACATTTTAGATGCTATCGACTCATAATTTGGACTTCTCCGATTACCTACAAAGTTCTGAGTCTTTTTTTAAAGCTAAACTATGCAAATTTTTCCGTTATCGGATATAGTAGCAATAAGAATGTCGTCTGACATTAATTTATAAATTCTTGGACCATCAAAATTTTTCCTTCAGTTTTGCTTCAGTTTTTTCTCGAAACCTTTTTTTTCAAATATTGAAAGTATTTACTATCTTTATCCACAACTTCAACCATGTGTCATGTTACGCCAAGGTTTACATGTAAAAAAGGAATTGAAGTGTCTCTTAGGTCAACTAATGAGGTTTATATATGTTATTTTGCTCCTGCTTCATGGCTCAGCTTGAAGAAACTTGCTAAGAACTTAATAAGTTATTAGAGTAATCCAAATTAAGTGTTAATAATATTTAAAATATTCGAAAAACTATGGGGATTATTGTGGAGAACAGGGAAAAAAATTTGATTAAGACATTAAAGAAGTAAAGAAGCGTTATTGAAGTAGATTGTGGACGTACAAGGCAAAAAGGAAAACAAAACCTTTGCACCGATCATTGAATGATGAACGTTTACAGTATAGTAAGAAGAAATAATTGTCCAAAATTATGAAATACTCTTTCAACTCCATATAATTTCAAAATAACCTTTTTATTTGACTGTAAAATGACCTCTAGATTCTAACCTTATCCAAACCGTAGAGAGGACTTACTTAGTTACAGATTGAGCGACGCCTAAAGCTCTTAGAACGTGCAAGTGTGATACATTACTCGATTTCTTCGTTTGAATTGGTAATTATACTAGAATGACCTTTATTCCAATTTTACCACAGGCAAAATGCGGAGAGGACCTTGGCTCGAAAACCATAAAACGTGTTCGTAAAAATGTTGCCTGGGTTCTTATTTAATTACGCTAAAATGACCATCATTTGACTTGAATTGACGTTAATGATAAATACGCGCTAATCGAGATAAACGGGCTTCAAATTCAGTTTCAGCCACCTCAAAAAATATAGTACATATGGTCTGGTCGGTAGCATCGAAAAATTTTTTTTCTGTACCTGTTTTATTAATTATCCACACTGTTAAAAATTTTTGAATTTAACTTCAGTAAAATGACTAAAGTTTTTTTAATCACAAAAATGAAAATTCATGCATGAATAAACATTTTCATGTTAAATTAATCATATAAGTTTTTTCAGTCACATGTTCATGAAAATATTTTTCAATCACAGAAGAATGAATTTTCACTCACCTAACGTAACTGAAAGTTACTGAATATTCAAATTATTTTTAACAGTGTAGCCTTTCATTCTGTATTATAATTCAAACTTCTTTGCAAGTTATTGAATTCTGCCTCACCAACGGTTAACCATGGGCATCTAGAGGTCTACTCAGATATTTAATTACAACAGTTCTTCTCACAACTGATTTGTTGAAGCTAATGGCTTATACTATCTATTGATGGATAATATACAGCATATTTCATTGTACGTGTCTTATTATGACAAAAGCAGTCAGTATATTTAATCTCTACACTGTCATATTATTTTTTTATGTGTATTTATATATTTTAGCCGTATACTTCATATCAATATTTTGCCTAATTATGCGACACTCCACCACAATTTCAACATGGCATGACTTTCTCAATGTTAGAAACACCACTATTTTTGAAGCCAATAAATGGTTCTAGCTTTATTTTCTTTAATAAAAATGTATGCATATATGGGGACACCTTATAATAACACTTAAAGCTTTATTTTTATATTTTTAAAATGCAATTCATTTTATTATAATCTTTCAATTACATGATTAATCGTTAAAATTATAATTTTATATAATTATTACATGTTATAATTATATTTAAAATTTTGATACATCAGATCTAACATGAGAACTTACATAAGATCTTACGTAAGAACTGACGTAAGATCTAACGTAACAACTCACGTAAGATCTTAAGTTAGATCCAACATGTATTATTAATTATAATAATTATATATAAAAATTTATAAGTCAGATCTTACGTAAGATCTTGCATAAGATCTTGCGTAAGATCTTCGTTGAATTTTGCACGTCAGAACCTACATAAGAACTTATGTTAGAACTTACATAAGATGCAACGTAAGAACCAACGTAAGATCTTACCAATTATTTTCACTAGGGTGAAAGTACTTTGAAAAGACTTTTTGAAAGAAAACAAGAAAGAACTCAGAAATCTTTCGATGGATCCAGTCGTAAAATAATTTAGAAAGATTTTCGGAATGATCTAAGGTATTCTTTCACCGAATCATTTCAAGATTCATTCAAAAAGCTTTTATGAAATAATTCATGCAATATTTTGGTAAAGTCTCAAGAAATCATACATGAAATAAATTTGAAATCTTTTTGAAATATTTCATAAAATAACTTATGATGAGAATAAAAGTTATTACATAAATCCTTAATGAAAGGACTTTGAAAGGACTTCTTGAAAAGAAACAAGAAAGAACTCAGAAATCTTTCGAAAGTTCTAGTTGTAAAATAATTCAGAAAGATTTTCGAATTAATCTAACCCATATGGAAAAAATTTTTGGATATAATTGTAAATAACTGTTAATAACTGTAAATAAATGTAAATAAATGTAAATAACTGTAAATAACTGTAGAAAAGTGTTAAAAAATGTGGGAATTGAGACATAAATAATAGTTATTTACAATTATTTAGAATTATTTACTGTTATTTACACTTATTTACAGTTATTAACTTTTATTTACACTTATTAACTGTTATTTACACTTATTTGCAGTTATTTATATTTATTTACAGTTATTTACATTTATTCACTTTTTTCATAATTAATTACAATTATTTACGATTATTTATAGTTTTTTACAATTATTTGCAGTTATTTACATTTTCGAAAATTACCACGAATTCATTCAATAATTTTATATATAGGCGAAAATTTTTTAAAATGTGAATAACTGTAAATAATTGTAAAAAACTATGAAAAATTGTAAATAGTTGTAAATAATTATAAATAACTGTAATTAACTGTAAAAAACTGTAAATAACTGTAAATAACTATAAATAATTGTAAATAATTATTAATAACATTAAATTATTCACTAATTGAAAAATTTTTGAAAATGTAAATAACTGTAAATAATTATGAATAATTGTAAATAATTATGAATAATCGTAAATAATTATAAAAAACTGTAAATAATTGTAAATAATTGTAAATAACTGTAAATAACAGTTAATAACAGTTAATAACTGTAAATAACTGTAAATAATAGTAATTAATAATAAATAATAGTAAATAACTGTAAATAACTATTATTTATGTCTCAATTCCTACATTTTTTAACAGTTATTTACAATTATTTACTATTATTTACAGTTTTTCACATAAATTATTTCCATATGGGAAGTTATTCTTTCGTCAAATAATTTCAAGATTCTTCCAAAAAGCTTTAACGTAATAATTTCATGTAAGATTTTCGTAAAATCTCACGAATCCTTACATGAAATAATTTTAAAATCTTTTCGAAATAATTCATGAAAGAACTTATCATGACGAGAATAAAAGTTATTACATGAATCCTTACTGAATGGACTTTGAAAGGACGTTTTGAAAGAAAACGTGAAATGTAACAGAATCATTTAGAAATATTTTCGGGATTAGTTTATAATTTATCCGCTTAATGGCGGTATCTCTTACTCTCGCAAGCGGTAAGAGTGCTTTCCGTTTCATATATGAGGAAAATAAGAATCTAAAATGGAAACTATAAATTGTTATGCGTGCGATGTCTGTGTTATGATAACTTCGATTTTAACCGCTATGAAACTATTCGTAATCCTATAAATAATTATATCATCATATCCGTTATATATATATATATATATATATATATATGTATGTGTGTGTGTGTGTGTGTGTGTGTGTGTGTGTGTGTGTGTGTGTGTGTATGTATTAATTCTAAATTGATTCTTAAATAATACAGGAAAGAATAAAGTTTCTACAACTTTCCATGTCTCTCAACTAAAGATATATGAAAAGATTAATGCATTATTACTAAAAGAATTCATGGATCCTTACAGAATTCTTTCATTGAAAGGATTCTGTAATGATTCTATGTCCGGGGTATATTCCTTTTAGAAATATTACAATGAAATATTTTAAAAATATTTCATATCATTCTCACAGAATCCTTTCAATGGAAGATGTATGAAAAGATTAATGCATTATTACCAAAAGAATTCATGGATCCTTACAGAATTCTTTCATTGAAAGGATTCTGTAATAATTCTATGTCCGGGGTATATTCCTTTTAGAAATAATGCAATGAAATATTTTAAAAATATTTCTTATCATTCTTACAGAATCCTTTCAATGGAAGGTGTATGAAAAGATTTACGAATTGTTACCAAAAGAATTCATGGATCCTTACAGGATTCTTCCATTGACAGGATTTTGAAATGTCTTGTGAATTCTTTATGAAATATTTTTTTGTATTATTTTTAAAAGAATAATACCTCGGACATAGAATGATTTCAGAATCCTTTCAGTGAAATATTTCTGAAAGATTGTAGTCCTTTTATGAATCCTTTCAGAATCCTTTCAAAGTCCTTTCATACTGTATGGGAAAGTATGCATACTGGATATGCTAGTCTAAAATTAAGCTGTTGTAGCGATTATTTCTTTGAAATGGCTAGAGTAATAGAATTAATTTTTTGCCATACTCACGTATTGATGTTTTGCCATGTTAGATTTGAGTGATTCTTCAAAGTTATCCAAACTTTCGGAATCATCAAGAGGAAACTCTGGTAAAACATCTTGGTCATCTGGACTTTCTTCTGATTTTTTTGCAGATCCTCCTTGACTTTTTATCAAATTTTCAACGTAAATTAATTTACGCATTATTTGAGCATGATGAATTTTATATTTTTGCTCAGTTAGAAAATCTACAAGTGATGATAAAATTCTTAAAATAAAAATGGCATTCAATTACAATCATATAAAATATAATGTATAGTATTTACCAGATTTATCATTTTGCCTTTGAGAAGTGTTGGGTACCAAGTCTAAAATATATAATTTAGTAATTAGAAAAATACATAATTCAATATCTTAGAAAATGTGACTTAAAATTAAAATAATAGTAATTAAAATAATTGTTTAATAACCTTTTCTGAAATTCAGCATTTAAACCTTTTCAATACTTTTTATTTTAGGCATTGTTTTGACTTGCTCCTGGTAGCCCTCTTTAGAAGTTGAAGCAATAGCATCATCACCAGTGTTTTCATTGATATTTTCTATATCTAAATTAATAATTGAAAAACGATTTTTTATTATTACTACTATAATTATTAATCATTAATTAATTATGAAAATAAGAGATAGTATAGTTTATGCACATAAGAATTGTACACATTAACATTATGCACAGAAAAATGAAAACAAAATTTGATACACAGTATATGTTTAATTATGCACAAGACTTGAAAGAAAAATCTATTATTTAAAATATATTTTTTGGACATGATTTTTTGTGCACCAAGAATTTATGTAAGGTTTTTAAGCTATCCAATTGTACACATTAACGTTGTGCACCGAAAATGATGTGCACAAAAAATTATATACAAAAAATATATATTTTAAATAATAAATTTTTTTCAAATCTTGTGCATAATTAAATATATTCTGTGTATCAAATTTTATTTTTATTTTTTTGTGCATAATGTTAATGTGTATAATTCTTATGTGCATAAACTATACTATCTCGAAAATAATTTTATAAAAAAAATACTATTTCACATAGTTACCACGGGACATATTTTATTTTGTAAAAAAATAACTATTTATGTAGTAAAAATTAATATAAATATATATAGAAAAATTTACTTACAAGGAGAGTGCATTGCTTTTGTGTCTCGGAAAATCATGGAAAAAGCCGGGTCCATTCGGTCTAACGCTCAATTTTTTCCAAATTATTAGCAGTTTTGTCTATTTTGTTAAAAAATTTGCATCTGCTTTATAGTTGTACATTTTTTAAACTACTTATTCTATAAGGTTTTTACGAATTGCATATTAAGAGGAGGTCGTATAGCTCTGTCTTTGTCTAATCTAAATTTTCGTTATTATTAATAAATTAAATATTGTTATACAAATGGAAGGATATAGCCCAATAGATTTCAGGACGAGCAAACGATCCTATTCTATGAAAAAATATAAAATTTTCATTAGTTTTCGAGTGAGCTTTGAAACGGAAAAACCGTTATTAAGTTCAATTGTTTTTTCGTTTCAGACCTCACTCAAAAACTAATGAAGATTTTATATTTTTTTATGGAATAGGATCGTTTGCTCGTCCTGAAATCTATTGGGCTATATCCTTACATTCGTATAACAATATTTAATTTATTAATAATAACGAACATTTAGATTAGACAAGGACAGAGCTATACGGCTGCCTCTTAAAGTTAAGATTAAAACCTTTCTATTAAAAAAAAAACACGTTCAAATAGTCAAGTTGTTTAAAAGATATAAGAGAATAAAAATAGCGCAAATATTTAGCTAAAAATATGCATGAGAAAATGAATGCTGAATTTTAGTCTAAATTTCATCTTAATTATCATTCCTCCATAACTTTTGAATAACTTGAGCTGTTTGAACACGTTTTTTTTTAATCGAAAGGTTTTAATCTTAACTTTAATATGCAATCAGTAAAAACCTTCTAGAATAAGTAGTTAAAAAAATGTACAACTATAAAGCAGATGCAAATTTTTGAACAAAAGAGACAAAACTGTTCATAATTTGGAAAAAAAATCGAGCGTTAGACCGAATGGATGCGGCTTTTTTCATGATTTTATGTAAGAAAAAATATCCCAAAGTTTCAAAAAAATCAAAGACCCAAATGCAATACACTTTCCTTGTTAGTGTATGTAGAATGTTCACTATATATGTAGCAATTTCTACTATATAAATAGTAAATTTTATTCAAAATAAAGTATGTCCCACGATGATTATGTGAAATATTAATTTTTACAATGAAAATTTTCTCTATGTAATATCTATTAAATTATAGTTTCTCGTACGGCCTACTTCAGACATAAAATCATCTATGTCTGAAGTAGGCTCGTTTGGCCCTTTATTTAGGTGAAATCTGAGTCTCGTACATTGCTTCGCGCTTGAGCAAGTCTACCGATGGCGCACAAAGCACGCTATATTTCACCGCGCTCATATTTCACCCGAATACGGCTAAAGGACATATATAACTAATGTATGTACAGAACATTATTTTCACGTTGTTTTGTAATATAGTTATTACCGTTTCCAGCTATAAACTTTTTAGGCTCTTTTAAGTCCAGATTACTTTCGTCAGGAAGAATGTCCTGTTTTGATTCAGAAATTCCTATTAAATTAAAAAAATTATTTTATTTTTTATAATTTTTTTTGTTAACCTTGATTTGGCTCTTTTTTTTATGAATGGACCCACACAGCATGAAAGATATCATTGGAATATTCCGGAATATTCCAATGGAATATTTCATTGAAATATGTATGGAAGCTTTATGGAAGAAAACAGAAATATTTCTGGAATATTGCAAAGAAAACTTTCTACGAAGAACCCCTGGAAGCCTCCGAAAACCTTCCAAGGAAGATTCCGTTGGAAGATTGATGAATTATTGCACCGAAAGATTTCATGGAAGCTTTATATAAGACTCCGTTTTCCTTTCGGGAAAATGTTGGGAATTTTCACTGGAATATTCCGATTTAAGTCTCCTGGAAGATTCCGTTGGAAGATTGATGAATCATTGCATCGAAAGATTTCATGGAAGCTTGAATGGAAAACTCCGTTTACCTTTCAGCGAAATATTTGAAATTGTCATTGAAACATTCCAGTGGAAGGCTCCTGAAAGCTTCCGTGAACCTTCCAAGGAAGATTCCATTGGAAGATTGATGAATCATTGCACCGTAAGATTTCATGGAAGCTTAAATGGAAGACTTCGTTTACCATTTAACGAAATATTGGAAATCGTTATTGAAACATTCCAGTGGAAGGCTCCTGAAAGCTTCCGTAAATCTTCCAAGAAAGATTCCGTTGGAAGATTGATGAGTCATTGCACCGAAAGATTTCATGAAAGCTTTATAGAAGACTCCGTTTTCCTTTCGGGAAAATGTTGTAAATTTTCACTGGAATATTCCGACTTAAGGCGACTACGGAAATTCGGTTCAATTTCATTTTGTAGTTTACAAATTACTCTTTCAGTTTCTAAAATTTTTTGGATTTTTTAATTTTCCACCATTTATTATAATCCGTAGAATGGTGGAAAATTAAAAAATCTGAAAAATTTTACATATTGAAAGAGTAATTTGTAAACTCAAAAATAAAACCAAACCTAAAATCCGAAGTCGCCTTAAGTCTCCTGGAAGATTCCGTAAACCTTCGAAGGAAGATTCCGTTGGAAGATCGATGAATCATTGCATTGAAAGATTTCATGGAAGCTTGAATGGAAAACTCCGTTTACCTTTCAGTGAAATATTGGAAATTGACATTGAAACATTCCAGTGGAAGACTCCTGAAAGCTTCCGTAAACCTTCCAAGGAAGATTCCGTTGGAAGATTGATGAATTATTTCACCGTAAGATTTCATGGAAGCTTGAATGGAAGACTTCGTTTACCTTTTAACGGAATATTGAAAATTGTCATTGAAACATTCCAGCGGAAGGCTCCTGAAAGCTTCTGTTAATCTTCCAAAAAAGATTCCGTTGGAAGATTGATGAATTATTGCACCAAAAGATTTCATGGAAGCTTTATAGAAGACTCCGTTTTCCTTTCGGGAAAATGTTGTGAATTTTCACTGGAATATTCCGACTTAAGTCTCCTGGAAGATTCCGTAAACCTTCGAAGGAAGATTCCGTTGGAAGATCGATGAATCATTGCATTGAAAGATTTCATGGAAGCTTGAATGGAAAACTCCGTTTACCTTTCAGCGAAATATTGGAAATTGTCATTGAAACATTCCAGTGGAAGGCTCCTGAAAGCTTCCGTAAACCTTCCAAGGAAGATTTCGTTGGAAGATTGATGAATCATTGCACCGAAAGATTTCATGGAAGCTTGAATGAAAGACTTCGTTTTCCTTTCAGCGAAATATTGGAAATTGTCATTGAATCATTGCGAGAGTTTGTCAACCGCATTCACGATCACATGAAAATATAATCAAGTAGCCACCTGCTAGCAAGATGAAAGAATTGCTGCGCACGCAAGATAACTACAAATATTTAAACAATATTCTTCCAATATTTTACTGTTATATTTATAAATTTTTTAAAATACTTTATGAAATATTTCTGGAATATTACAGAAATATTTCATGAAATATTTCTCGAAAAATTTGAGCATTATTGATTTAAAATATTTTAGGAAATGGTGCAGTAATATTTCTTGAATAATTGACGGAAGCTTCCAGTACTTTTCCACTGGAATGTTTCATGAAAAATTTTCGGAAGCTTCGGTAACCTTACAATGAAGTATTTCATGAAAAACTTACGGAGGCTTCCAGTAAGCTTCCACTTAAATATTTCATTAATAATTTACGGAGGCTTCCAGTAAGCTTCCACTGAAATATTTCATTAATAATTTACGGGGGCTTCCAGTAAGCTTCCACTGAAATATTCCATAAAAAGTTTACGGAAGCTTCCGGTAAGCACTTTAGTCAAGCCTGGATTCAGAATCCTTCGTACTCCCAAGTTACGTAGATAAGTTTATGTCGTTGTTAGGCCGTATGAGGAACTATAAAAATGATGTTTTAAAATTAATGATATATGTTTTATTAAAAAAAAGTAAATAATGTCATTATTTACTCATTTATTTTACTTATTAACTGTTTAACTTTGAAAATTTGTTTAGACAAAACATTCTGTAAAGTTAAGATTTTATATGAATTTGTATGAGCATTGACATATCTAACGACATTCTTTTGTTTTCACTAACCTACGAATTGATGTCACTCGCGTCATATACGGCCATGCTGTGCGATATCTCGATCTGTCAATTTTCCCTTAGGGGTATTGACAGAGAGAATATCGTCGAGATATTAGCATGAACGTATGCAATGCCTATACAAATTTAGCGTGGTCTATAGGTATTCCACCGAATAAGGCCTACGACGACATAAACATTAATATCGATTCACACGAACTTCAATAAAAACTATAGAGATATATAAAATATGTATATCCATCCATTGACTACACCAATTGAATTGATCTGACTCTTTAAATTTTTTTTAAATATACCTCAATTAAGAAAAGATTTCGACAAAATAAATAATAAAGTTCTTATTTATTTTTACGGTGTATGATATAGCGATTAAAGTTGAAAATGGTTGTACTAATAATGTAAGTGCAGCTGAAGAATCAGATGCTATTGTCGATCGAATTATGATGGAATCAAAAAAAAGAAAAATTAAAAATTAAAAAATAAAAATTAAAAATTAAAAAGTAGTGAAAGTGATGTCAATGATAGTAAAGACAATTTATTTTTGATCATTTTAACATTTATATTATTTAAATCTGTAGTTGACTAAAGAATAATAAAAATTTATGTTTTTCAGTACTAAATCATACCAAGTTCAGTAGCATTAAGTGTTGCGACGAGTATACATACCCGCGCATTCAAATTTCCCGCCTAACGGCCAGCTACGATAGAACAGTAGTTCTGAGCTCAGCCGCCAGGTGGCAACTCCAAACGTCGTTGCACGCATCGGGAAAAATGAGGCCGGAGTATATAAGAGGCCGAGAAGCACAGCTAAGCAGAGCAGTGCAGACTACGGTCTCCTCTCCCTCTTTACCTTAGTGAGCACACTAGGCTAAGAGAAAGTGGGACAAGTAGTAGCTGGGTGCCTTCTCCTGTAGAAGTACTAGCTTCTCTCTCTTGCACATGGGGATAGGCCGAGTGAGCACGCTGGTCTAAACTCTAGTGCATATGCTGGCAGTGTTAGAGATACGTCGAGTGAGCACGCTGGCGTAGATCTACCTGCCTAGAGCACACTAGCTATTATATTCTATTTCACATTTCGCCGCTGACTTAATTAAGGGTCTGGTTAACCCGTAGCCGTCGCGTCCGCCGCCGCGTGACTATGGAATATATTAAGGGTGTCGTCCACCTAATTATTTAATTCGCATTAGTTTAAAGGACTCCGTCCGGCCGCGCATAAATATTAGAACTTGGATTAAGTTAAGGGTGTCGTCCACCCAATACATTTTTATATTAGTTAGAGGACTCCGTCCGCCTGCCGCGTAATCATTAAGATATTAGATTAAGTTAAGGGTGTCGTCCACCCAATACATTTTTATATTAGTTAGAGGACTCCGTCCGCCTGCCGCGTAATCATTAAGATATTAGAATAAGTTAAGGGTGTCGGCCACCCATTGTCTTTACGCCACTTAAAGGTCCCGCATGCCTATAGAGATTTGTAACTCAGATAATTAAGGGAGCCGGCTACCCACCGTCATTATTATTATTACCGTAGTATTAAGTATAGCGTTACTAGATGCCGCCGCCTAGTTATATTATAATTATTTAATTATTAATTATTTATCTCTTTTGTTTTTGCACATTGTTGCAGGTAAAAGCCGCCGGTATAAATTAGACCGTCCAGGCCGTAGAATCTTTAGTTAAAGTAAACTATAATTCAGATTCTTTAAAGATTATTGATTAATTGATTTCACTTATTGAATAGCCGTCAAGTGGCCGATTTAATTATCTTTTGTACATTACATTCCGTTAAGGTTAGGTTAATTATTTGCATTATATAAGATCATTAGATTTAGCTTTGATTTATACATTATTATTAATTCATATTTGTAATCGTCGTTGTAAGAGTTTTATGAGTACAATAAAGCCAAGGTACTCCATAGCATAACCAAACGTGTTAAACCCGGTTACTCTCCTTTACTTTCCACCGTCCGCTCCCTCCAACTTCTGCCGATCTTACCCTGGTAACTCACTGAAGCGTCTGGCAACAGGAGTTACACGTATTTCCCCCTCCCGAAAGGGAAAAACGTTACAGTGTATACAGTTTATCTACAGTTCATTACTCTGAAAAATTGACATATTCATTTTAGCAAATACGTGCAATATAATAACGTGCATATATAAATAATTAAACACATTTATAGATACTTTTTTCTGAATAAACTATAATACAATTTTAATACTTATAATCATAGTACTTGCTATGGTTACAGAATATATCAATTTTTTACAGTAATAAGCAGTAGATAAACTGTATACTAGAGATTAATGGAATATTCAGAAGTTGGCATAGTTCAGTATTAAAAAAACAGAAATTCGTTTTTTTTTTAATATTAAAGCTAATACTGTGCTTAAAAATATTATAATAAAAACCACATGACAATTTAAATAAGAATTGTTTAAAATTTGAGTCCTGAACAAAGTTTAAATCTAATACTTTCATAATTTTGATACAGTCATCCCTCCGAATAAGCGCATAGAAGCCCCCAAGGGGAAGAGATTTTCCACGAATCGGGGTTCCCCTACCGCGCGCACATAGATCTTTTTCCTGACTTGCTGTCTCTCTTGCACATTTTAGGTTTAGTGCTTCTCAATAAGCGTATTGGCGATAGTCCCTTAAATTGCCGTACATTTATTGTTTTAACGGCTACTGATTGAGAGCAGACACGTGTCATAAGTACAGAAACACTCGGTGAGTGTGTAAAAATGTCAGACTCGATTAAAAAAATCAAACGCGAAAATTCTTTTGTTCAAGCAGGTGCTAGTAATGCAAAAAATGAAAGTAATTCCGTGAAAATGAGTGTCGAAGAACCTGTAGCAAAAAAACGCAATTCAAAACAATTTTTAGAATGATTTTCAAAATGAATTTCTAATAACAAAAGCTTACAATATTTTGTCAGAAAACATTTAATAAAAGTAAATAAACGTTAGAATTAATAAAACTATAAATATTTATTATAAATATATTTATAAACATTTTTAATAAAAATTTATGCTTCAATAAAAAATTTCGTTATTAATAATAAAAAATATTAAGATTTTATTTGAAATTTAAATTTTAAATCCTCTATGAGCGATTGCGCTTATTGAGAAGCAGTCCGCAAAAGTTTAGTGAGCTCGGACTTGGTAGTCGCAGTGGGGGCATGGCTCGCGAGCAAACATAGGGGTATGCGCTTATTGCGGATGCGCTTATTCGGAGGGATGACTGTACCTTCCCAACAAACATCAGGTGGAAAAAGTGTTCTTAAAAAATTCTTTATAAATTCTTTAACGTTTGCAGACATTAAAGAATACATAAAGAGTTCTTTAAGAATATTTTTTGTCCTTCGTGGTTACAGGGTTGATGAATTAGTCCTTGCCAAGTTTTATTTGTTAATTATTATTTAATTATTTTTAATTTTTCAATTTTTTATTCAAACGTTGCAAATTTAAAAATTGACTTATTAAATTCTATTCTTTAAAAATAAAAGAATACAGAGTATCATAATGCTAATTTTGATATTCATTATTTTTTAGAACAGCTTTTTATCACTATGGAATAAGTTCTCATAAGATTTATTATAATGTATAAAAATAAAGCTATAGTTTTGAAAAAATTAATATTATAAGTACTTATACCTTTCGCAAACAAAATCCTCCATTTTCTTATTTTAATAGTTTACATTGTGTTATAATAATGAAAATGCATTAATTTATTGAAAATTTTATTTGAAATTCATAAAAGGATTTTATAATTTACATTAATAGAATATTTAAACTAATTTTGAAATAAATTCAATTCAGGTGAAGTGAAAAAAGATGTTCCCTGCTTATCAAGAAGTCCTCCATCTGGATATGTTGCAAAGAAAATGAAAATCGAAAACATTAACAAAGAGCTTAGTCAAGGTTTGATAAAATAACTGAAGTTTATTAAGTCTGTATTTATTATAACAGTTTATTATTTAATTATAATAATAGAATTAAATTTTATTTTATTTGAGAATTGTAAAAAAATCCTTTCTCTCTTTATGCTGCATATTCATATTAATTTAAAATTGAATTGTATGCAGATAAATCGAAACCTAACTCATCTAGTTTATCAAAAAACGCTCCTACTGGATACATTCCAAAGATAAAAGGACTTCCATTTATAAAAAAAGAGCCAAATCAAGGTTAACAAAGAAAATCATAAAAAATAAAATAGCAAATTTGTGTTTCTTTCAATTAATTAAATAATAATTTGT
Source organism: Anastatus disparis (assembly GCA_017163975.1). Classification (NCBI taxonomy): domain Eukaryota; kingdom Metazoa; phylum Arthropoda; class Insecta; order Hymenoptera; family Eupelmidae; genus Anastatus; species Anastatus disparis. The sequence continues at coordinate 1,033,111 of JAFFSR010000366.1, read as the reverse complement.
TAAATTTGATAGGAATTCCTGAATCAAAACAGGTCATTCTTCCTGACGAAAGTAATCTGGACTTAAAAGAGCCTGAAAAGTTTATAGCTGAAAACGGTAATAACTATATTACAAAACAACGTAAAAATAATATTTTGTACACACATTAGTTATATATGTCCTTTAGCCGTATTCGGGTGAAATATGAGCGCGGTGAAATATAAAGAGCTTTGTGCACCAACGGTAGACTTGCTCAAGTGCGAAGCAATGTACGAGACTCAGAATTCACCTAAATAAACGGCCAAACGACATAGATGATTTTATGTCTGAAGTAGGTCGTATAAGGAGCTATAATTAAATAGATACTAGCAGCATTTACCTCGCTCCTAACGTCACTTGGTTGCCTTTTCATATATTATATTATTATGTACATAAATTTGCCAAGTTTATTGACAATGGTATTTCAATATAAATATGTATTTAATTTCATTTCATACATTCATATCATTATATTATATTGCATTAAAGAGAAAATATTGAATTTTTTGTATAATTATAAGCTTTGATCAAAGTAAATAATTATTGACAATCATAGTATGAGATTCAAATACTAATTTTAATTATATTCATAACCGTATGTATTATAAGATATTTCATCGAAGAGATAATCTAAATTAAGGATATTAGATTTTCTATATGATTATTATACTGAAAAAAAGATTTATATCATAAAATTATCATTCAGACCATGAAAAAAGAGAGTAATATTGTTTGTTTATTACAATTACGCGATAGAGTAATAAGTAATGATAATACAAAATTTGTTCTTATGAAGAAATATAAACCCATAGACCCATTAACAATAAAACCATGAACCATATACCCATAAACTATGAACCCATAAACCATAAACCCATAATCAATGAACCCATATACCATAAACCCATAAACCATGAATCCATAACCCATGAACCATAAAACCATGAACCATGAACCCATAAATCATAAACCCATAAACAATGAACCCATATACCATAAACCCATAAACCATAAACCAAAAAACCGTGAATCCATAAATCATGAACCCATAAATTATAAACCCATGAACCATAAACCCATAAACCATAAACCCATAAACCATAAAGCTATAAACCATAGATCCATTGATCATAAAACAAAAACAATAAAAGATCAACCCATAAACCCTCTCAACCCATATACCCATAAACCCTCTCAACCCATATACCCATAAGCCCATGAAACCATAAATCCATAAACCATGAAGTCATGAGCCATAAACCCATAAACTATAAACCATAAACCCATATACCCATTAACCATGAACACATAAACCTATAAACTATAAACCCATGAACCATACACTCATAAACTATAAACTCATAAATTCATGGACCATAAATCATAAGCCCATATACCCATATACTCACAGACCCATAGCCCTATAAATCAATAAATCATAAATCCATGAGCCATAAACCATAAACCCATGAACCATTAACATATTCACCATAAATCCATAACCCATTAACCATAAAATCATAAACCATTAACCCAGAAACCATAAACCCATAAGCTATAAACCTATAAACCAGAAACCCACAAACCATAAATCCATAAATCATAAACCCAAAAACCATAAACCATAAATCCATGAACCATAAACTATAAACGCCTGGATCATTAACACATAAACTATAAATTCATAGACTATGAGCCCATAAACCATGGACCTATAAACCTTAAACCTATGAACTATAAATCCATAAACCATAAATTATGAATCTGCAAACCATAAACCCATAAACCATAAACCCGTAAACCCATAAACCATAAATCCATAATCCCATAAATTATAAACCTATGAACCATAAACCCATAAACCACAACTCATGAACTATAAAGCCATAAATCCACAAATCATATATTCATAAACCATTAACCCGTAAATCATAAACCATAAACCCATAAACTCATAAACCATAAACCCATAAACTCATAAACCATAAATCATAAACTCATAAACCATAAATCTATAAACCATAAACTATGAACGCCTAAACCATTAACATATAAACTATTAATTTATAAACCGTAGACCCTTTAACCATAAACTCATAAACCATAAACCCGTAAACCGTTAACCGATAAACCATAAACCATAAACCATGAACCCATAAACCCTAAACTTATAAACTATAAACTTATAAACCCATAAGTCTATTAACCGTAAACCATTGACCATAAACCAATGAACCCGTCCACCTATATACCTATAGACCCATGAACCCCTAAATCCATAAACCATAAACTTATAAGCTATAAACTGTGAACCAATGAACCATAAGCCCATGAAGTATAAACCTATAAACAATAAACCAATAAACTATAAACCAATAAACTATAAACCAATAAACTATAAACCAATAAACTATAAACCAATAAACTATAAACCAATAAACTATAAACCAATAAACTATAAACCAATAAATTAAGTATAAACAAAAAATTAATAAATTATAAACCATTAATCCTCGAACCGTAAATCCATAAACTATAAACCATAAACTCATGAACCATAAACCATAAACTCATGAACCATAAACCATAAATCCACAAATCATATATCCATAAACCATTAAGAGGCGGCCGTATAGCTCTGTCCTTGTCTAATCTAAATTTTCGTTATTATTAATAAATTAAATATTATTACACAAAGGTAAGAGTATAGCCTAATAGATTTCAGGACGAGCAAACGATCCTATTCTATAAAAAAATATAAAATTTTCATTAGTTTTCGAGTGAGGTCTGAAACAGAATAACAGATATCAAGTTCAATTGTTTTTCCGTTTCAGACCTCACTCGAAAACTAATGAAAATTTTATATTTTTTTTCATAGAATAGGATCGTTTGCTTGTTCTGAAATCTATTGGGCTATACCCTTACATTTTTATAACAATATTTAATTTATTAATAATAACGAAAATTTAGATTAGACAAGGGCAGAGCTATACGGCCTCCTCTTAACCCATAAACCATAAACACAAACTATAAACTCATAAACCATTAGCTAAAAGATATTTGCGTCAGAAAAAAAAAAATTCTTAATTCTTCTCTTTAATATAATAGTAGTAATTACACAGAAAAAATTTTCATCGTAAAAATTAATATTTCACTTAATCACCGTGGGACATACTTTATTTTGAATAAAATTTGCTATTTACATAGTAGAAATTGCTACATAGATAGTGAACATTCTATATACATCAACAAGGAGAGTGTATTGCATTTGGGTTTCGTATTTATTTGAAACTTTGGAGTATTTTTTTAACATAAAATCATGAGAAAAGCCGCATCCATTCGGTTTAAGGCTCGATTTTTTTTTAAATTATGAGCAGTTTTGTTTTTTTTTGTTTAAAAATTTGCATCCACTATACTGTTGTACATTTTTACAACTACTTATTCTAGAAGGTTTTTACTGATTGCATATTAAAGTTGAGATTAAAAGCTTCCTTGGCATCACTTTCACTACAACGTTTCCTCTTAATTTTTCTTTTTTTTGATTCCGATATAATGCGATCGACAATAGCATCTGATTCTTCAGCTGTACTTACATTAGTACAATCATCTTCAACTTTAAGGCGACTTCGGATTTTAGGTTAGGTTTTATTTTTGAGTTTACAAATTACTCTTTCAATATGTAAAATTTTTCAGATTTTTTAATTTTCCACCATTCTACGGATTATAATAAATGGTGGAAAATTAAAAAATTCAAAAAGTTTTAGAAACTGAAAGAGTAATTTGTAAACTACAAAATGAAATCGAACCGAACTTCTGTAGTCGCCTTAATCATACACTGTAAAAATAAATAATAACTTTATTATTTATTTTGTCAAAATCTTTTCTTAATTGAGGTATATTAAAAAAAAATTAAAGAGTCAGATCAATTCAATTGGTGTAGTCAATGGATGGATATACATATTTTATATGTTTCTATAATTCTTATTGTAGTTCGTGTAAATGGATATTAATGTATATGCTTGGTAGAAATATGAACATAAAAAATGGTGTATATAAAAATTAAAGGTTATTAGTAATAATAATGCCAAAAAATGGCCATAAAATGTTTTAAAAAAAGCGTTTCCATTTATACTGGTCATAAAATGGTAAAAAAAACGTTTCATCTTCCACCAGGGTTATACTCGATGAATTTTGTAGTTTTAAAATATTGCTTAAAATTACAATTATAGAATCATAAAATTAATAATCCGTTTCAATAAGTCAATATTAATATATTATAGATTGAATTAAAATAAAATAAAAGCACGAAAAATTAAATATCAAGCTTATGTACTATTTCTTTTACAATCAATCAAACATAGCTATCGTTTAAAAAAAATTAAGTTAATTATAAACATGTTAAACTAGAAAGATGATTAAGTACTTGATGCTTAAAATTATAATGAAATTATTCAATCCTTCACGTTTAATATTTATAAAAATATTTAAAGCAATCGTATAATCTTTTAAATTATACTCATTCATATTAACCAAAAGGTCCAAGCAGTTTTTTAATAGAATACGATTTCTAAGTAGCTTCTCTTATCATTGACGCCATTTTTTTTATGAACGGGTTTCGGAGACCAAAAAACGTTCTCTTTTGATTGATTACTATATACTAAATCGGTATATTCAATAGTTTTAATTAGCTCTTTGAAGTATAAATCTTTCTAATGATTCATAAAAATTCATATACATGGATGTTCGAAGTTATTGATTTTAAATCTGATGTTGAAATTACAAAATTAAATATAGCGCATTAAAACGTAAATGGTGACTTCGAAAATTCACGTTTACCAAATTTTAAGTCTAACTAGGAGAGTAACCCTTGTTTGGGTCACGGATCTTGCTGTAACTTGCGGATATGTTTTTATACATAAAATCATGAAAAAAGCTGCAAGCATTCGGTCTAACGCTCGATCATTCCAAGATTATGAGCGATTTTGTCAAATTTCTTTTAAAAATCATTGTTTATATTATTGAATATTACTCCCCAACGGGAGCTTCCAAGTTCATTCTGAAAAATTCTTCTAAAAGTTGAAATTAAATCCTTTCGATTAAAAAAAAAACGTGTTCAAAAAGCTCAACCAGTTCAAAAGTTATGGAGAAATAAAAATTGTTATAAATATTTTCATAAAATTTTGCATAAAATTATACTTAAATTTTTATGAAATTATTATGCTGATTTTTTCAAGTTTTGTATTTTGCTATAACTTTTGAATGGGTTCAGCTTTTTGAACACCATTTTTTTTAATCGAAAGGATTCAATCTCAACTTTTAGAAGAATTTTTCAGAATGAACTTAGAGGCTCCCTTTGGGGAGTAATATTCAATAATATCAACAATGATTTTTCAAAAAAATTTGACAAAATAACTTATAATCTTGGAATGATCGAGCGTTAGACCGAATGCTTGCGGTTTTTTTCATGATTTTATGTATAAAAACATATCTGCAACTTATAGCAACATCCGTGACCCAAACAAGGGTTACTCTCCTAGTTAGTATACGTAAAAAAATTTTCAAGTGTCTAAAGGTCATATTCTAGGAAGGGCCTAATTTCGAAAATTTTCTATTTTTTCAAAAAAAAAATTAGATTGCAAAATTATCATGCAAAAACTATTGAATCGATTTTAACGAAATTTTGCACATTGTTTTATGATATCATAAACTTTTTCTGGTCGCAATATAGAGGTCCCCAAAAGAATCCTAGTGCTCTAAAAAAATAAAACATAAAACTACTTTTTTTTCCATTTTTTTTTTTTTTTTGTTATTTTGCAAAAAGGGTCAATAATTTTCATATTTCTAATTAATCCTATCTTGTAGAAAATTTAATTACAAAACTTTTCTATTCTTTCAACGTTTTTCCAGAACGAATAATTTCCAAGCTGCAAGAAAGAGATGTTAAAAAAAACGTGTATTTTTGGCATTTTACACATTTTTATTAAAAATAACAATGTTGCGCAACTTTTCATCAGTACGCATATCAAAATTATTGTTATTCAAGTTGTTCTGAAGACTTTAGTGCAAAAATCGGCATGTTCGCTTTTACATTCCAAAAATACTAATTTTTTGAAGATAAGCCCTGGTCTATTTTCATTATGTCTTATTTTAGTAACCTTCCTCCTTAATTTCTTGTTGATTTCTTTATTTGCCTTTCTGTTTCTTTATCATGATTATCTCATCATTAAACGTCACTGCTCTCCTCTTTCCTCCTTTTTCTAAGTTCGTTCCTGATACTTGACTCCGCTGGTATCTTATCGTTCTTCTCACTTACTTCTTTTTGACCTTTATTTATTTTTTTTTCATCGCTTCTATAAATAAATTTATTTTATTTAACTCTTCATTTAATAATAGGTCACTCTTCTTGTTGTGCTTTAAACTTAGTTGATTTAATTTTCTGTTTATCTTTTCAATGTCATGAATCCCTACTGAAAAAAATGACATGAGATCTCACGATTGAAAATGAAACGAGATCTCATATGAGAACTCATATGAGATCTCACGTGAGATCTCATGTGCCGCAAAATTTTATTTTTCCTGATGCCTGATCTCACGGGAGATCTCATGTGAGATCTCGTGTAAACAAAAATAAAATTTTTTTAGACGTGAGATCTCATGTGCAAAAAAATTTGATTTTTCCCTACACTTATAGTTGTAATAAAATCTGAATTTTGCTCCATAATTCAATTTATTTATATATTATATATATTAATAAAATTACGAATTAATGATTCTACACTACATCTACAAAACAATCATTATCTAAAGCATGCTATTAGGGATTATGGTTTTAAACTATATTCGAGCGTAATTATACTTGGCGATTGAATAATAATATAAAAAAAGTTCTTACGAAGATTTACAAGTAATAGTTAAGATACTAGTCACTACAATTATGCATATCGCCTTTTACACTCGAGAAGGCCATCACTTTTCAGTGAGGTCTGGAGCGATACCGTTCGTATACAAAGGTTTGTACAGAATTTGTATATTCAGAAATTGAGATACTTATTTTATATCACCGACGAAATCATGTATACGAGGCTCGGGGTCAGTTCACTGATTAATAACAGTTTTTCTAATTTATAGGTAGTGTCGTTCTATGATGCACGCTGCATCTGGTTTAGATTTACGGCATAACACGTCTTACCAATTGTTACACAATTTGCATGTCGCCGTAAAAACAGTTGCGGCTTTATTTATGTCTTAGAACATTATGACAATTACCTTTAATGAACTGACAGTGACTTGGTACTTAATATATTTTTTTTATCATACTGATAAATTATTTTTACATATTATTTACAATAGCGTTTTACAGATTTAAATAATATAGGTTTTTCTAACTCAAGAATTATTGATTTTACTTTTATTTTAAAGTATAGTCGCAATCTTATTGCTTCTTTTTCTAATTCAGTCGTGAATCTACCGTAATCTGAAAAATTTTTAAATCGTACTCGAATATAATTTCAAACTATGATACATAATCATATTTATACAGACTATTCACATAGTTTTCATAGTAAGAATTATATTTGCATGCAATTTAAGTCCAAACATTAGAAGTAAGATGATAAATTGATCTTATTATTATGCTATTCGTCAAGAGCAGGTTGGAGCAGATTCGATATTGACCGAGAATTGAACATCCGTTGTTTAATTTTATCCTACTGAACGTAATGGAATGCATTAGAATTTCAAATACATTCACGAAATTTATTTCTTTATTGCACTCACCAAAATAATTAAAGGAAAATTTGAAAATTAAAAACTTCTATACTACAACTGTTTATGAAACTGTAAGTACGGTTACTTACTTTTTGTTTAAAATATGATGAATATTATGAAAAAAACATCTATTATACAATCATGTATGTATAAAAAATTGCGCTCGATAACAATTTCTTTTGAAAACAGTATAATTATTTCATTTATGATTAAATAACATTTTTACCTCTCGGTCGGTAACCACATTTGCTCCAGCTTACTCTTGAAGATGAGGTATGGACCTTTTTTACCCATCGAAAGTAGCTAAATAAGTAATTTCGTTTATTTTTGATAAAAATATATATCAAAATTTTTTCACTTGTAAATATCTATTTATTTTAACAAATGAGAAGCGAAAGCGCGTAAATTTGTCTAAACTCAAAGAATAAGCCGAAAAAAATAAATAAAAACAAAATATCTTTTTTAGCTATTTTCGATCGGTAAAATTAGTCGAAAGCTGATCTGAAGTGAAAAGTGACGCCATGAAATACAATTCAAATTAAATGAAATGGCTAAAATAAGGAATACTAACCCCAGGCAAGATGCATTGGGTCTTGTGGCTCCACTAAATTTATCCAATATGATGATGTTCTGTATTTGAATACATATTTATAATATTAATGTAATTAAATACATTGAGGGTATAATGAAGCTCCCCCTTGTGATAATATTTGCTATCCAACTTTATGAGTAAATGGAGAATTTAATCGGGTTTTTTCACTTCAAGAAAAAAAGTAGTAGGATTCAACTTGAGTGCTGACAACTAAAGAAATCTACCGAAATCTTATATTTGAAAAGTTACATACAAGTTTTCAATTTATAGTATTTTGAGGTTAGTTTTGTCAACTTTAATGTCTAATTTGCGATCTAAGTTTATAAAAAATTTTATATTGATACCATCATTTTAGTTAAAATAAAAAATCCTTTGGATTTTTTATTTTAACTAAAATGATGGTATCAATATAGCTAATGTTAAAATTTGTCATAATTTAAAGAACAAGCCGAAAAAAATTAAAAAGTAATAAATATCATTTTCAAATTTTTTAAATTGAATAAAATATATAAGAGATCCCATGTGAGATCACATATAAGATCGCACACGAGATTGCATATGAGATGTCACGTGAAATCGCCTATGAGATCGCATATGAAATCCAATGTATATTCGTTAAATTTTGAAAATAAAAAAAATATATGTGCGATCTGATATGAGATCTCACATATATTTATTTTATTTTCAAAATTCAACGAATATATATGAGATTTCATAGACGATTTCATATGAGATTTCACATGAGAGTTCATACAATATTTTTAGTAGGTATGATTTTTCTCGGATTGTTCTTTAAATTTAAACATATTGACACTCTTCCGATTCACATTTATTGAAATAAGTTCATACCTATGAATACTCCGGAGCATCTAATGGGTTTCTTTACTAGATGTGTACCCAGGGTGGCTACTAGGGGAGAAATCAGGGATCTAGCAGTGCTCTTTATGCGTACTATGGTTGGCAGGAATTCCTTCCAGTTCAAGGTGCGCATTTTTGGAACTCCCTGCCTGCTGAGATTAAACATCTTCCATCTCTCAGTAGATTCAAATCAGCGGTGAGAGGGTACTTGCTTGACCTAGATTAATACTTTTTACTATTAATTTATGTTAATTTATGTTAATTTATTTAATTTATTTTCGTAACGTCCTCTATATAGGCTCAAGGTGTGAGTGTATTTGTTGTATGAGTGTTGGCTGAATGGTTGGTGAGTGAGAGTTCTTATTTGATTTTATTCTTGACTGCGTTTCATGCTATTGCGTACGCTTGTTATTTTATTTTATTATGTATTAAATTTAATTCTTTTAAATTTTAATATTGTGACTGATAGATATTGTATGACTGATTTTTATTTATATGATTATTTTTATTTATATTGCGTGTATTTTATGATTACTTTGTGATATCACTTTTATTTATTTTAGTTTGTGACTTACTTATTCAATATTATTAGATTTAGTGACTGGCTGTGATATTAATTGTGCAATATTCACATTTACATATATATTTATACTTTTTGTGCAATATTTATTGCTTCTATATTTACAAATTGTATTACACGTTTTTGTACTCTTTTACAAAATAAAATAATATCTATCTACCTATAAGTAGAATCGGTGGTAGCGAAGAGACTAAGGCCCTTGGCTCATGCTGTAGTAGACCGGAGTTTAATCCCCGGAAAAATTTTGGAAAAATTTTTCTGAATTTTTCTCTGTGAAATAGAACTAGGAGACCAGGAGAAACCAATTAAAAATTCCCCCTGACCAATATTTGGTACGAAGAAATTAATTAATTCGAAATATTTTTCAGATGCATAAAAATATTTTCTTGAGCAAAAAAATTTTATTTTTATTACGAAATATTAATTTAAAATAGTAGATAGGCTATAGGCATACTGGCACACCCGGATTCTAGCACAGCCCATGGTGTGCTAGAACCCGTACGGATTCTAGCTCAGCCCATGGTGTGTTAGAACCCGTACGGATTCTAGCACAGCCCAAGTGTTTTAGAATCCGAATGTGAACTAGTATGCCTATAGCGTTTTCTACTTTTTCTACTTTTTTTTTTTCTTCTTATAAATGGTTTTGTGAGAGATAGAATAATTTCATGAGTTTGACATTGTGTAGTGCACAGACAGTCTGATGAATTGGATTATGGTTTGTACACACAGTAACGCATTTGAAAGATGGATTTAATGGGTATCCGTATTCATTGATGTTATAAACGGGAAATTTGAATCTTAGCAACCATTTTCGTTTGAATTCATTAATAACAAAAATTTTTGTAGCATCATGTAAATGTTCACGGAGTAAGTTTGCAATTTGAGAGTAATCTAGTCCATCAGTGTTCCAAGCTATTCCATGATTATGTTTGAGTCGAATGTTTTCTTCTTGCAATTTGTCAGAGAGCCTTTTCCATGAAAAAGGTTTTTTGAATAGATGAACGATGGGATCACCACTGTCGTTGAGAGGAATGATTGCTATTTCCTTTAGAACATATTCATTACCCATTTGCTTAAAACCAATCATGTCTACCGCATATTCCATTTCGAAATATTAATTTTTTTACGTAAAAGTGAAGATAATTCAGACAAGCTTCCGAACATCTCCACTAATAGGATTGTACTGAACGATGCGATCGTGTAAGATCATGCAATAAGCTGAAGTATTAGCTGGAAAGTCAGTTTGAGACTCAAATTCTAGACGTACATCGACAGGAGCGCTCTTTAGAGATTCGTTTTGTCGTGAACAGTCAATAACTATGAGTGGTTCAAAGTTGATAAACTGAGACTTCGTCAACAATGGCTGTGAATCTCTTCCGTAATAGCTTTTCTGAAAATTAGCATACATATCATAGAGAATAGCAAACTGATTCTTAGATATGTCAAGATTGAGATTGTTGTACGGATAATATTGCGAATTCAAGAAAAGTCTCACATTACTAATATTACAGTGGTCAAAGCGACTGGCATTTTTAGTTTTTGATCCTTTTTTTCCCGATTGTAATCCAAGAATCACGAAACGTGGTTTCTCCAATTGATTTGAAGTTTTTACCGTCCAGACGTGTTTATTTGTTGTTGGAAGAAGAGGATATTCAAATAACTCCCAAGAACGAAAACTCATAGAAATAGGATTATCTTTGCCAATGAAACTTAACAGCTGGATTTTTTGTTTATCTGATGCAATAACATATGGCATTAACCACTCTATCTTTGATATTTTTATTTGATAAGTTTCATATGTGGTTACATTGTTGGCTACAGTACCTTCCTGTATTATAGCATTTAGATCATTTCTTGATCTTGTGAGAATGAGTTCATGCTTCATATTAACAACAATTTTCTTGTAATCTTCTGCGAAGCCTAAAATCATACTTAGAGGGATAGAAACGTCAAAATTTCCATGATCATCTACAATTGTTTTGTTTGCTTCTTCAACACCAAGCCAGCCTGCATTTTCTAATGTTAGAGTCTGATTTGGATTAAATGAAGTGCATCCCTTCATGAGACTACTCAGACCAACATTTTTACTTTTATCTATCTCTACAGCATTAAGTTCATATCGAATTTCATCAAACAGATGACAAATGCCATTGTTAACGAAATTAGTTTTAGTTAGTGCTTGTCCATCTGGTTTTTGTAATTTTCCACATACATGGATGTAACTACATGATGGTAAGAGGCATAAATCTTGATGCTGAATAGAAATACGGATTTCATCACTGTTATTGAAACTTAATGTGGAGTATGGTTGATGTGCGTGAACCTCATAATGAGCAATAGACTCATCGAATGCGACACCTGATTGAATGCTTAGAATTTCGTCCATTTTTCTGAAAGCAGCAGAGAATGATACAATTTATCTTTTTCCACGTACTTTGAGACCTATGCTTTTGAGAAACTGGATGCTCTTCCGTGTTAACGGTTTGAGTACCTTTGGACGACTGATGGTGGGTTGACATGATGGCTGACTTATATGCACACTTGAATTATAAACGATTCCCATTATACAGATTTTATGTGAAGTCTAACAGTAATTTCCTCTCCTCGGAAATTCACTAAATTTCCGTCTTGATCAACAATTCGGATTTGAAGATGATCTATACTTTTAACATTGAGTGGTAAATATATGACATGCGATGGAACTTCTATGATTTTATATCCTGGAGGAACTTTTGGGAAAAACTCATGGATCGTGTGAACTTTTTTGTCGTTGATGTAAGCACCTGTAGTAATATTACACTCTACTCTGAGTGCGTTTATTTTCAATATCTTCACAGGTAAATCAGAGCTGTGATGAGTGTCTTCATGAAGAACGCGACGAGTGAAACCGAGAAGACTGCCTATTGAATCCCGCGGCCTAAGATTTATCTCATGGCTGCAATAAATTTCACTTCTGAGAGTATTGTTGTTAGCTTTTAAGGAAAATTCGATTCCTTTAGATTTCAAATCTTTTTGCAAAAATTGATTAATAGCATCAATTTCATAACTGCCAGTAGGAATAATAATAATCTTCTCTCCGTTTATATGTAGTTTATTATTCGAATCGTCAACATTGGGAATCGAGTTGAATGTTAAAAGTTCAACTAAACCCAAAACAAAATTCTTATGCTGTGGTAGTTCTATTGAAGGAAAATATTGCGCTTCTAAGATAGAAGATTTGCCTGAAAGACTCAAAGTGAAACTATCTTCCATGACTGTTTGAAAAAGAATGATCCTGCTTGTCTGAAAACTCTTCTTTTATAGTCTTTCACACAAGAATTGAAGACAAAGATGTCCACAAATAAATGAGTCAAAATTTTGATATCTTTTATAGTTGTATTTCACTTCTTTCACGTTAAAATATAACATGAGATCTATAGGGGGTTTAAGATCACCAAAACTATCAAAATAAATCACTTCAGAACCTCGTTTTCGATAACATACCCAGTGAGTGCCTTTGTTTTGAAAATCATCTAAGTTAACTATAGCAGATTCGTTATGCCATGGGCCATCAGAAGGTAGATTATTTCTCATGAAAACATCTCGAAAATATGGGATTTTCATCATACGAGCATACTTTATAAGATCATAGTCAGTCAGTGCACGATTTGGCAAAGTTAAATCGAAGTTTTTTTTTTTAACTTGACCATTACCGATATGAGGTTTCATAAATAATCCCATTCCAGTTTTATATGGTTTAAGATAGAGACCTTTTCCTAGAGCAATAGCTTCCATAGTTTTATTATGTCTCTTACTTTCTTCATAATTTTTCTGTGCAGCTTTAGCCTCATTTACTGCTTTAGCTATTCCAGCAGCTCCTCCAGCCAGAGCACCAGTTGCACTTAGTGCTGCGAACAATGGTATGAGAAAAGGCAGAGCGCCACCTATTTTTGATGGAACAGGTAGAATACGTGGAATGATAATTTTTTTCTTACCGCCAACAATCTTGAGAGCTTCACGTGCACCTTTTAAAGCGGACTGTATAACTTTGCGAGAATGTTTACTTGGTTTTAATGATTTTTTACTTGCAGTTACTAATTTACTCAATTTTACACCCATTCCTGTCTTTCCTTTTAATTTCATAGCATTTGCAACAACAAAAGCAGTTGCTTTTTCGCTAAGACTTGCATTTTTGGCTCTAACACGCTGCCAAGCTTTATCAGCGAGCTTCATGTCAGCTACTTTTCGATTAGCATTTTTATCAGAATAAGATATGTCATGTTCTTTACATGCTTGATCAAGTGGATTGATACCTGCATCACCTCTTTTTAGACGCTTTTTCAGTTTTGTTCCGGGACCACAATATTGATATCCAGGAATATGCATTTCAATAGGTAAGTTATTGATTACTTTATCAAGTAACCCTTTACCCTTAGGGTGCTTCTGTGATTTGTGTACGAGCATCTCTCTTCGAGTGCTGATTTACAACTGATGATCAAAATATAAAACAAGCGTTTATATTTTGAAAAGGTCAATCTTAGATTTGACTTTGTTACGTAAACATGGATTTTACTGAGCAGAACGTCAAACTTCCCGTCGCCAACTTTGATTTTGAGAAAACGAAAAGAAAAAAGCGACATGGGGAGTTACTTCCAGATAATATACGAGCAGTATTCTGTGGCCCATCAAACTGTGGAAAAACTAATAGTTTATTGGCTCTAATTACACACCCTAATGGTCTTAGATTTGAAAATTTGTATGTATACTCTAAATCCTTAAATCAACCGAAATATCAATTTCTTCAAAAAGTTTTAGAGCCAATTGAAGGTATATCATATCTACCGTTCAGTGAACATGCATCTGTAGTGTCTCCAGATGAAGCCCTACCAAATTCAATTATAATTTTTGACGATGTGGCTTGTGAGAAGCAGGATAACGTCAGAGCTTTTTTCTGTATGGGGAGACACAAAAGTGTAGATAGCTTTTATCTATGTCAGTCATATGCTCATATACCGAAACATCTCATCAGGGACAATATTAATTTGATGGTAATTTATCGTCAAGATGATGTTAATCTTAAACATATCTATGAAGACCATGTGAATACTGACTTAACTTTAAATGAATTTCGAAATCTTTGTACTGAATGCTGGAAGAATGACAAGTATGGATTTGTTGTTATTGACAAAGATAGAGCAATGAATGATGGTAGATATAGAAAAGGATTTGACTGTTTTGCCATTAAAAAGGAAGTATAAATCTTAATCTTTGCAGTTCGATTGTAGACAGCATCTTGTCAGCATGCCTGACTTTAAGAAAGAAAAAAATGTTCTTAGCGAGCTCTTACGAGCACGTGAGGCTATTAAAAAAAAATACTCTTTATTAAAAAAGGAGAGATGATTTTGAAAAGGTTATTGGTGATACTTTAAAACCAGTTATTACACCACTTGAAAAGCTTGTCGATTCGACAACTGAAAGTGTGTCACGTTCTAATCACATTTCAGCTATAGACAGTAACAGAAAATCGGCAAAAAAAGATTGAGATTCGACGAATCAAGTTATATTTTAAACGATATTAATGACTCGGGTTCTGCGTTTGATAATAATGCTTCTAATGGCGATGATTTTTCTCCCGATAAATAGCACAATGATGAATTCATCATTCAATTCTGCAAATTCATCATTCAAATCTATATATTCACCATTTGTACCTGCGCATAAAGAAACTGAACCGACAGACTTTTTATCAATGCTAAATGGAAGCCGCAGCAAAATCGATAACATATACGGAGTGAGAAAAGTCAGTGGGGTATACATGATGGGTGATTCACAAATTCAATTTGATGATAAACTAATAAAAGTGAAAGATTTAAGTTTTCCTAAAAGCAGTGGTCTAATGGAATTGCTTTTCAAAAAAGAACCAGATGATAATCTTTTAAGTACAACAGATCGCAAGAACTATCGCATTATCCTGGAAGCAACAAATGCCCATAGAAAAAGACATAGCAAAAGTGAGAATATACGCTCTTCGAAGAGTAGAAAATATTCAAAAATCATAGCACCAATGTTCCGCAGTGATCGCAGTAGAATATCTACCAGCGGAGGGGGTCTCATACCTAAATATAAAATAGCAAAAAGAATACTTCCATAGATCTAGTCTACTGGGATGATCCGAATGAGCTTGTCGAAAGACTGCGATTATTAATAGCCGAACGATCTGCTGGAAATAATAATCACAACAATGAAATCCAATCAATCATAGAGGAACTACGTGAAGCTGGGCATATATATTGACGTACACAATTTTCAAATCAACAGTAGTAACATGAGTCTCGATGTGTTTGGAAGAAAACTTGAGGGCTCGCAAGTGAGTCGTGGTCCTCGAGGTATTGGATTCAATGTTACATCAGATGGTCATTTTGATTTAGAAAATAAGCGGCTTTGCAATATTGGAGAGGCTAATGATTCAAATGATGCCATTAGTTTGAATTCACTAAATAATATCCTACAGAAAGAAGTTGATTACTTATCTTCTAAAATTATAGAAGTTGCTAAAGCTATACAAGAATATGAGAACAAAGTTGAAATATATAAAGCAGAAATAGACGAAAAATTAACTTATGTCTATGATATGACTCAACGAAATTTTGCAAGTATTGAATATATAATTAAAGAAATGAATAGACGATCGGATATTGCTAAAGTTGAAGTTTAAGATGGAACGTCAAAGAGTAGTTGAAGAGCTACACAAGCCAGCACGTCGAAGGTACAAGCGAAGAAAATATGACATACGTGGATTAGATGAGACTTGGCAAGCTGACCTTGTAGAAATGATACCTTATTTTAAGGAAAACAAAGGTTTTCGCTACTTACTAACTGTCATAGATATATTTTCAAAGTATGCATGGGCTGTACCAGTCAAATCGAAGAGTGGCAATGATGTTACTCTAGCTATGAAGTCAATATTAAAACAAGGACGGGTGCCATCGGATTTACAAACTGACCAAGGAAAAGAATTCTACAATTCAAACTTTCAGAATCTTATGAAAAAGTACAAGATAAATCACTACTCTTCACATAGTAATCTTCATGCAAGCATATGTGAGCGCTTTAATAGAACTTTAAAAAATGCAATGTGGTTAGAATTCAGCAAACAAGGAAGTTATAAATGGTTGGATATTCTGCCTGAGTTAGTGAAAGCATACAATTCAAGAAAACATCGGACAATAGGAATCGAGCCTGAAAACGTTACGATGATAAATGAAAAAGAAGTCAAGAAAAATTACGCAACTGAAAAAAGACCTGTAAAAAAACCAAAATTCAAAGTAGGAGATAAAGTGCGAATAAGTAAGATAAAACAAGTTTTTGAAAAAGGTTATACACCAAATTGGTCTACTGAAATTTTCACAATAACAAGAGTTGTAAAAACCAATCCCATAACTTACCACGTCAAAGATTATTATGATGAACCAGTCTCCGGAGGCTTTTATGAAACGGAAATTCAAAAGACTATGTATCCAGAAATTTATTTAGTAGAAAAAGTTTTAAAGAAAAGTGGTAAACGTGTATATGTTAAGTGGTTAGGTCTAAGTAACAAGCATAATAGTTGGATAGATAAAAATGAGATTGTTTGAAAAAATTAAAATGTATTTTTAAATATAATAATGTAATAAATAAAAAAAATTTAATTGTATTTTGTTATATTATTTAGATATATTTAAATAAAATATTGTAATATAATTATAACTATAGGTGGTGATGATAAATAAAAAAACAAATGTATAATGTTAATATATTTTTATTTATTTATGTATTATTATGTACAAGTTATAATAAATAGTTTTAAAAATCATTTCGTAGATATATTTTTTTATACCCGATCGAATTTGAAAGAAGTTCCTCCCAAATACATTGCAACCAAACGTAGTTTGTTTGCTTCATCGCAGAGTTTGTAAAAAAATTCTTCATCTTTTAGAATTACTGATGAAATCTTCTCTGGTAGAAATACTTGAAAACTTTGCTCGAATTCTGCTACAATCTTGACACCATATCGTGTCTTCACCTCTTTAAGTGCTGTCACCATGTACTGGTGATCTTTTTCCAAGTCTGTAACTTTTTTCCTTGGCAAGAAGTCGCTTCCAGCAATCTTATTAAGTGTTGATAAATCCATTCTGGAATCAAAAATAAAAAAGTAAAAATTAAAATTTCTGTTAAAGATGATATTTTATTAGAAAAAAAAAAAAAAAAAAAAAATTATACTGTAAACTTACATGATTAGTTAGTTGACTCTTGGTTTCTTTGTAGGAGGTTGATCGTTCTCAAGCTCTTCGATTACTTGAATGTGCTCCTCATCGTGCTCCGTCCCTTGATATAGCCCATACCCCACCTCGATTTCTGCCCTTTCCATCGCCACTTGCAATAAATCCCTTCTCTCACCTTCTTCGGAACTTATCCCCTCTATTGATGGATCCCAGTCATGCATGAACTCCTCTAATACGTCATACTCAATAATGATTTGCTCACCTTGGTTGCCATGAAGTGTCACCCCCACTCGTGCTGCACTATTTTCATTGGATGGTTCATCCCCTCTCTCAATTTCCCCCTCTCTGCTATGCTCTGTAACATCCATCCCCACTCGCGTTACTCTATTTTTATTGGATACTTTGTGTCCCCTCTTCTTTTCCACCTCCTGCTCTTTTTCAGCAGCCATTTTTCTTGCATATTCCCTCTCTACTTCAAGTGCAGCTTGCGCCATCTGTATCTCTTCAATTCTAAAATGACCCCATGGTAAAGTGTCTGTACTATCAGGCAATAAAAATCTCTTATCATCGTGTGGACTTAGTGCAATTTTTATTTGCTTTTCAGTATGCACTGTGTGTAATTTTGATCGAATATTGCACTGTTCACGGTGTATAATGACAAGATCCTGAAGACAACTTCGGTAATCCTCGAAAGTGATTGTTTTCTTCACGACGTTAGATTTGATACCTTTAGCTTTTTTCACTGTGTCTCCTCCATCAACCAAAATACTGTACATTTTACTCCGCAAACCTATGAATTCAGACATAATCTTGCCACAGCATTCATCTTTCATTAATCCAGGAACTTTCTTATTGACACGTGGAATATTAAACTGATTATTTTCAGCATAATCAGAAGTATCAAATCTGTGAATGTCTTCCTTCATTGTTTGATACATATCAATGTCTTCAACTTCATATATTAAACTATCCGTATCTGTATATAGAAGTTTACATTTTTGTCCTAGTCGCTGTTTCATATATGAGTAATGAAACTCATATAGCAGTGTTTTTGATAAATCAAGGATGGAAAAACCAACGTATATAGGTTTTTTTATTGTGATACTCGTTCTCTTCAGCTGAATAGCTACCAAATTTTCATCGAAAATTGCACAACTGTGAAAATTTGGTTGAGCTATGCGTGCTTCTGCTCCATATCTACCTGTGAATTTATTTATTAATCGCACATCAACACGTGACCGCTCTCGTTCGATGCACTTTCCATATACAGAGTTAATAAGCAATTTATAGAAGAGTTTTTCAAACTCATTCTTCGCTTGCTTCCTCTTCTCAGTATTTAATTCAACATAAGGTTTGAGCCAAGCCTTTTGTTCAAAACTTAAAATTCTATGTACTTTTTTAATCCAAGTCCATTATCTAACGCTTGTTTAAGCGTCCGATAATGTATGACATACCTTTCCTTGTTGTCCAAAGTAGTAAGCAGTTTTTTTTGCTTCGAGCCTGGTGGTGGACGATGTTCTGCGCAAAAAGGTAAATCCCGATGTTCATCATGGATTTCCACAGGATATTCTAAATCCACTTCAGCAATATATCCTATATCCGAATCTGGCGATGTATTGAAGAAATCTGGAATTGTTTCATAATCAATCCATTTAAATTTTCCTATCGGTAAATTTTGTATCATCGCCCAACCATAAAGATTATTAATATCAAAATATAGAAGGGTCTTCTTTTTCTGATTTTCGTCATATGAAGGACCCATGTATGGATTGTTTGCCTTTGCATACCGGTTACAGCACTGGCTTATTCCTCCACGGATACCTGCTTCGATAAACATTAGCATGTCAATGTCTGTCAAAAGTTCCAATTCTACCTTCGTCATTTTAAGAGCTGCTGAAAACGTTAAGCCTGGAGTTGTGTAGAAATGAGCAGGACATAAATCGTAGGCTTTAAGAGAGGTCTCTCGGAAACTTTCGAAGACGTCAGCCAATAGCAAAACATCGGTTTTTAAGTATAAATCCGAGTACTCTCCTAAAGTTTTTATATTGAAATCATTCCAAACTTGAACAGCGTGCTTATAATCTTCTTCAGCTATATGAGAATCCGTTAGTTTATTGTAGAAGTCCTTTTTTTCTGGCAGCTTTGTAGACATCAATTTATCGAATCCATCCACAAAATCGTACGGGAATACACCTTTCCGTCTAAGAAGATTTATCTTATCATCTGTAAATCCATCTGTTTGAAATTCTCTCACTGCTATTGGCACGTTTTCGAGGTACGATGCAAGCTTCTCCAATGATGATGGTAGAAAACGCCAAGAATCTATAAATCTAAAATTGATGTCACTATTATCCATATATTTTGTGAAAGAAATGTATTTCTCTTTATTATGAGGTATTAGAGTCATTCGTCCCTTCATCAATGTAGAAGTCCCGATTTCTTTCAGAATAAAATGAGTGTCATAATTGAGATTATGAAAAATAACAGGAATGAATCTTGAAATCTTATAATTCAAATTACATGAATTATGAGCTGCACCTCTGAAACTAAAAAGAAATAAACGTAAAATAACCAGATTAATTTTCTTTATTTAATTATAACCAATTGAACAACTTACCGTCCTGTGAGATGACAATGGTCTCGTACTGCAAGTTCTTCGGCACGGATTGGTTTTCTACATATATGACAATTAGTTGACCTCTGGAAAGACAATTCTTCTAAATCTGTAAGTTTCATTGGTTTCGGATTTTTGTAGAGTTCATCAATTTTCTCACTGATTGATTTCAATTCTCTTACAAACCATTCTGCAGGTGTCTCTTCACATTCGTTAATCCTTCTGTATGATTTATAATAAGATAATTTATCATCAAAACTGCATTTCATGTAGTATCCAATACTGTATGCTTCATGAAGTTGAAAAGCCTTCTCACTGTCTGTAGGTTTCAATAAACATTCAAAATCTGCATAAATAACAAAAGGAACTTTTTCACTCTTGCTGTAATCTTCGAATTTGAGAATATTATTTTTTGAGTCGGGCAAATTAATTCTACATTTATTTAAATTTTTACAATTATTTTCATGAATTACAAATCTTTCTTCACTATAAAAAATTTGTAAACACCTCTCACAATGGTAAGATTTTATATGGCTTTTAGACACTTGAGAAGCCAGAAGTCGAGACAAGTTTTTAATCCAAACATAATGATATTGAGGCATGTCTCCATCATCAGCATCATTATTTTCTTCATACTCATCTATGTAGAAATCTTGAATAATGAGCAAATTGACATGTTGTACCTTTTTTTCTGATGTAATATGACACGGCGATACTTCAAACTTCGGACCATACTTTTTCAACATGTATAAGTTTATTGAAATATTATTATTTAATTTTTCGAATTTCGGAATATCTTTAATTTTTAAAGGAAATTCAATTTTATCAAACCTCAGCTTATTATTATGCGGTAGATAATGATCCACTCTTTGAGGATTACGGTTACTAGGATATAATGCGGAAAGTACAGCATATTTGAAACACTGATTGTCATTATTGCGAACATTAACACACGCTTTCTTATTTTCTATAAACTTCGGAAGAGGTATATAAGAACTACCCTTCAAAGGAGAATATTTTTTCATATTTATACACAAACTTATTATACTCTTCAAAGTCCACCCTGAATCCTTTTCTTGAAATTCCTCTATTTGAGTAAGAATAGGCTCTTTGATATTATCTTTGAACCATTCCTCTAAATCAGTTGACATGTATACTGTATTACTTTCACTTGTAAAATATTTAGTATCATTTAATTCCTCAGTATTTTTCTGCACAGAAAATTCAGAGATGAAATCAGAATTTATTTTTAACGCATTATATTCTTCTAAGCAAGCCTGAACCTTAACTTTAAAAAGTTTTTGTGCATCACTTAAAAAACTCAGAATGTCCACATGTTTAATATTTACCACTACACCAGTTCTGATTCGATTTTGGAAAGCTGACTCTACGTCTCGCCACTCGACTCTAGCTTCTGTTTCTTCAGATTGTAGATTGCCTCCTTGATGAAGATTTTGTTCCAACTGAACTTGTATGCACGAAAGATGTGTCATACAAGTTTGACATTTCTGTTTCTCCCTCTTGTGAGGTTAGGTCGAACGATTTTTTCATTTAATTTAATGACAGCAGAATTACACATATCTAACCAATAATGAATATCTTCATTGCTCAATTCGTTTATACTTCGTAAAGTATCACGAAGTAATTGGACAAGACGTTCGAAAAAATCGATTGAAGTCATTTTTACTTTTTTAACTAAAAGATGACTAGAGCAACAGTTTCAACTCACACAATATTCAAGAATAAATCTCACTGATTGTTATATACGAAGTGTAGTCATCCAAGAAATATCTTCGCTTTTTATAGGTAAAAACAATGTAAGAAGGGATACAAATTTTAAATTTCATCCAATAGTAAAAGGAAAAGTTGGTGAAAATTTGAAAATTCGTCCAATAGTAAAGAAGAAAATTTAAGAAGGAATACAAATCTCGATATTCGACCAATAGTAAAAAAGAAAATTTAAGAAGGGATACAAATTTCAAGATTCTACCAATAGTAAAAAAGAAAATTTAAGAAGGGATACAAATTTCGAGATTTGACCAATGGTAAAAAGAAAAATTTGGAAAATAAAGAAGGGAAAAGTTTTTAGGAAGGGATAAATTGTTCTTTTAAACTATCCAAAAACTGTAAGAATTTTCCTATTCAGTCTCTCAAATCACTTCTCGCTGAAAGAAATTCAGAGTTGTACGATGGCTAGAACCCGTGACTATGGTGCAATGATTAAAAATGCAATATTAGAATTTTCTGAAGAGAACGTTTATATTTGTGACATACAAGGATTTCAAGGCATGTCTGGGGATTCTTTTATTTTTAAAGAAGTCAGTTTTCTGAATTTTAGAAAAACTGCTTTTCCAACTGCGTATCTCTTTAAACCTCCGATGACATGGAGAGAATTGAGTCAAGAAGAAAAAAGTACATCGCAATGGCTGGAAAAGTATCACCATGGAATACAATGGAACTCTGGAGATATACCTTACCATCGTCTTCAAAAAATTTTTGAAATTTGTTCGCAAGGAGTCAAGAAAGTATTTGTCAAGGGTGAGCAGAAAGCGCAATGGTTAGCTGATCTTTTACCAAATGTGTAAGTAATACATTTATGTTTCAACTTTCATACTTTTCTTGCTGTTTTAATACTTTTTCATACTTGTTTCATACTTTTTTATACTTTTCCATACTTGTTTGATACTTTTTTATACTTTTTTAATTATTTTAATACTTCAACATACTGTATTTAACCATATTAATACTTTATTTTTCGTGTTGTATATACTTTAAGTTACATTACCTTCTCCTCTTTATTTTCAGGACAATCAGCAACATTGAAGACTTCGGATGCCCATCATTAGAAAGAATAATGAATTGTACACGATATACATGTTTCAACCACGACCTCTGTTTAAGGCGAAAACCTATGTGCGCTGTTATTAATGCTATTTCGATGCGCACATGGTTACATGATTACCTAGATGCGAAATTTTCCAAAGATGAAGTCGATAAAATTTCTAATAATGATGAATGTATAAAGTTATATTGGAAATAAATTAAATTAAATAAAAAACAGAATTCTGGTTTTTTCTCAACCCTTCTTATGACCCTCATTAAAAAAAAAAAATTAATTAATATTAAATACGAACAAGATAATTTACATGATCTTTGTAAACTAATGTTAGTAATCTTAAAGATATAAATATTCAAATCAATAATAATAAATTTTTCGTTACATAATTTTAATGTACTAACTAAATTTGTATGTATTATTTACACTTTATTTTATTTTATTAACTTGACTGTTTAGTTTTCATATTAATGATATTATTGTATTTAATTATCTATAAAATTAAGAGTTGTAAGTTACTTATTGTAAAGGAATTGGAAAGGAGGAATATGAGTATAAAGAAAAAAAAAGAAGAATCAAATTATTTCTATTTATTTTATTTTTTTTTAAATCCTAATAGATATTCATTAAAAATATATAAATATATGTATTACAACAAAATACTAAAATATAAAGTTTTAAATATAACTATTCTATTATAGTTATATCCTCGCGTATAATTATATCCTCGCGCATACGAGGTCGGACTGCTGCTGATGGTGTGCACGCTGTAGCTGAATGTCGGTCTGCTGTTGATGGTGTGCTCGCTGTAGCCGAATGTCGGCCTGCTGCTGATGGCATGCACGCTGTAGCCGAATGTCGATCTGCTGCTGATGGTGTGCACGCTGTAGTCGAATGTCGGCCTGCTGCTGATGGCGTGCACGCTGTAGCCGAATGTCGGTCTGCTGATGATGACGCGCTGGTAGTAGCCGAACTCTTATTTTTTTCAGCAAGCTGTCGGCCAACTTTTTTCATCCACTCCCGTGCTGAAGTTGGTTTTTTTCTTGCTGAACTTTTTTGCTTCCTATAAAGTAAAATTGAAAAATTAAATAATATGATTATTTTATTAATTTATTTATTTATTTTGAATAAATTACCTTTTGAAGTAGACGGTGTTTGTTGCTTAAATTCTTGGCCCGCCGAGGAGGTTGATGGTATTGGTTCCGTTGCTCTATATCCTGAAGAGGTAGAGGGAACCGATTTCTCTTCATGACGATGTCTGTTTTCAGAATCATCTGTAAACAAAAATAAGAAAATAATATTAGAAATAAAATTATATGTAAAATTAAAAAAAAAAATCATTAAAAAAAATAAACTTACTTAGCGTCTTTTTCTTCATGGGGATCGGTCCAAGATCATTAATTGATCTTTTTTGTCCCTTGTTGCTCTGTTTTGCTCCTCTGCTTGATGAGGATGAACTCGAGCTAGAGCTCGAGGATGAACTCGAGCTAGAGCTTGAGGATGAACTCGAGCTTGAGCTGCGATTCCTCGACCGCCGATTTATTTGTAATGTCGACTGCTGTGTCGACTGCTGATTATTTTCAGCGGAACTCTCTGATGAAGTTCCTGGTGTATGATGATTATATAGCTGCTGCATAGCAGCCATCGGAGGCAGTGATGGCACTGAAAAGAAAAAAATTAATGTAAAAAAAATCATTTTAATATTTTTATATTTTATTTCATACTTACGGGAATCCACTGCATGCATCGCCCATGACACATGTTCCAACATCATAAGCAATGTTGGTCCATTTGCTATTAACCATCTAATGCGATCTTGAACTGCTTTAATATTTCCAATTTTGTCTTGAGCCATTTTTCTATTTTCTTTTAAGTTGATCTTCGAAATCTTTTTCTGTAGTTAGGAAAAGTTGAAGATGATCCTCGAACTGACGAAATGTAGCTTAGAACGAGGTATTTATACAGAAAATTAGGATACTTATTTTACAATGTTTTTCATGAAAATCCTACGATTGGTGAAAATTTCCTTTTAAAAAATTTGTCACCTCCCTTAGAGAAAATTTAGTCCATCCTTCATTAGTTTTGTACACGCCTAAGATTTTAATTTTTATCGTCGTGGAACTGACCCTTGCAATAAATATCGTTTTTTCTCAAAAACATACATATACCTGTGACTAACAAATTTAAAAAAAGAGGGAGCATTTTTAAGAGCGAAGTCATGTATATATTTTCTGAAATAAGCAATCCTTCTTTGAAAATAATTGATCCCTTCAATAAATATCTTTTTCTTAAGAATACTTTTAAAAACCTGAGATAGATCAAGCTTTCTTAATTTTTTTCTTAGTAAATTCAAAGAAAAAATAAATGCACCTGCAAGATAACTTTTTCCCACACACACACTTGATATGAGAAAAAATAATTTTTAACCTAGTAGGCCTAAAACACTTTTCTATAGGGAAAATCGACTTTTCATTTTTCCAAATCCCGGCGGTCTGAAGGTTAAAGAAAAGGAATTCTCCTTTTTACAAAAAAGGTTCTCGTAAATCTTATAATAAATGCACCTGCAAGATAACTTTTTTCCCACACACACACTTGATATGAGAAAAAATAATTTTTTTAACCTAGTAGGCCTAAAGCACTTTTCTATAGGGAAAATCGACTTTTCATTTTTCCAAATCCCGGCGGTCTGAAGGTTAAAGAAAAGGAATTCTCCTTTTTACAAAAAAGGTTCTCGTAAATCTTATAATAAATGCACCTGCAAGATAACTTTTTTTCTCACACACACACACACTTGTTATGAAAAAATAGTTTTTAAAGAAAAGACTCTTTCAATAAATAACTTTTCTCTCAAAAAAAAAATTTCGTTCTTCAAATTTCCGACCACCTGCAAAAAGCTGTTTTTCCTTAAGGAAACTGACACACACCTCAGACAAAAAATTATTTTTCAATAGAAAAAGATTTTCTTTTTACAAAGGTGGGGTCTCGTATATATTTTTCGAGCATTTGTTCCTTTTTTTAAAACATGAAAAAAGAATACGACTGACCCTCTTAATAAATATCTGTTTATCTCAAAAAAACAAGAGAACAGGCAGCTGACCCTTTCAATAAATCTTCTTCTCAAAAAAAAAAAAGATTTTCTTTAAAAAAAAGAAAAGACGGGGCATGACAAAGTGACTTAAAAAAATAAATATATTTATATATATATAATAGAAGGCAAATTTATAGTTTGCTCATTTATTATACAGGTTACATGATCCATTATTTTCATGCACCTGCGACTCAAAAGAGAACACACACGTAGTGTACTGCATTGAGATAAAGGACATCTCTTTCCTTCTCTTCTAAAAGCAGGTAAATTTTCATGCAACGTTAAAGAAAACGCACAGTGGGCAGCGCAGTGAAAAATGTCTGCCCTATCCCTCTCTTCTAAGCGTGGAAAAATTTTCCTGCGCTCTCCAAAATAGAACATATTGTGGGCGGCGCTCTATCCTTTCTTTAAAAATAAGAAGGGACAGCCCTTTCTCTCTATCCCAAAATAAGTATCCAATACATTTTTTAAGGAAGGGGAGACTCATAGGTATTTTAAATGGACCGGATTGTAACACACTTAGTGGAGGGAGACAAGTGTTTTATCCTTTTTCATTTTTAAACAGGGGGGAGGAATTCACATGTATTTTAAATGACACGGATTCTAACACACTTGGAAAAGGAGAGGGGGTGTGCGAGAATCCGGGTGTGCCAGTATGCCTATAGCCTATCTACTTAAAATAAAATTAATAACTTCCAGTATGAGATATTTTTAAGTTTAAGAAATATCTTATGTATGTTGAGCAATATTTAATTGATATTTAAAAATGTTATTTTCAGTGACGGAATAAATGATATTGATATAAAAAGTATTTCACCTATAACCAGAAAGAATCTATTCGATGCAATAAAATTTTTTTCGTTACAAAGAAATTTTTTTTCCAGCGTAGCTATTAGATCTTAAGTAACGGTTTTATCATCTATCATTTATTCTCATCATGAAGCGAAAAAGACAGAATTAGGTTTAAGTAACAACCGCTACTTGAGTTAGGCATATGAATAGGAGTCTAAGATCGTCTATGATAATGAAAATTTATATGGTTGGAATATATATTCAAAATAGATTAAATAATAATTACTATTTTTTTCATTAAGAAATAATAAGTTGATTGAGAAAAAAATTTTCTCTTATTCATTTTTTAGTCTATTTTCAATCATAATAAATTTGATTAAAAACGGAGCAATTTATTCTAACATATTTTAACAATGAAAATAATACATTTAATCTTATTTAAATAATGAAAATAATTTCAATTTATAAAATTCATAGTAAAGGATGAAATATTTTTATCTTACCTGCTAGGAATAAAATGTTGGCTCTCGAATATTCGCCTTTGCGACTCGAAGGATTACAGTGAAGTTGATGGTGATTATTTTTAACGAAGTGAAATCTGTTATTATCAAAGCCCTCACAATCGTCTGACACAAAAGACACAAGAGTATCTTTTTTTCGTACTCTTCTTATACATCGGCTTTGTTCCAAAGGCTTCTCGGGGTTGCGCACGCCGTGTTCACAAAATTTATCACGCGTTAAATAGCTCTAAAGAAGCTTTCTGATTGGTCGATACAGCTTATCTATAAAGAAACCCCCAGTATGTGCAGTAGATTTTCGGACACAGCAATTTGCTAAGCATTACTGGTGCGCAACTTCAAAAAGCGTGTTTAACACAGCCATTTGTACGCGAACGTAATATCGTAAGCAAGACAATGAAAAGCCTGTGAACGCCTCCATACGATGCACTACATACATATATATATATATATATATATATATATATATATATATATATATATGTATATATAAATACATTAGTAATACATCAGCTTTGGTCCAAATTCTCATGATATATATATATATATATATATATATATATATATATATATATATATATATATATATATATATATATATATATATAAATTTTGCGAATACGGCGTGTGCAACCCCGAGAAGCATCTGGAACAGAGCCGATGTATTAAAAAAGTACAAAAAAAAGATACTCTTGTGTATTTTGTGCCGGACGATTGTGAGGACTTTGATAGTAACGGATTTTACTTCGTTAAAAATCACCACTGTCAAATTCACCGTAATCCTTCGAGTCACAAAAGCGAATATTCGAGAGCCAATATTTCATTTTTGGCAGGTAAGATGAAAATATTTAATCCTTTACTATGAATTTTATAAATTGAAATTATTTTCATAATACTTTTAAATATGATTAAAAGTATTATTTCTACATAAATTAAAAGTATTATTTTTATTGTTAAAATATGAGAAAAAATTTTTTTTTCAATTGACTTATTATTTCTTAATGAAGAGAATAATATTTTTAATTTAATCTATTCTGAATGAACATTAATATAGTGGTGAAATTAAATGTACTGGCAAACTGTATGAAAACATGAAAATGACGCCAGTAAAGGCAAATTGATAAAAAAAACTCCTTGAACTAGATTAAAAGCGTTGAGTATACGAAAAACGTAACCAAGAGGTATACGTTAAAGAATAATGACGCTTTTAAGAGAAGTTTAATAAGATAAAAGTTAAGAGATATTTTTAAATAGATCTTTTCATCCACGAAGAAGCGTCATTATTGTTTGATAATGTAGCAAATAAGAACAAAAAAATTTTTTATGCAAGTAATCAATGCACCCATAACTGATGTCTTTAATTCAATTGTAGAACATTTCTCACGATGTAGTAAACAAAGACTTTAAGTGTTAACATTTTACGACCTGAAATAGTAAACAAAGTAGAAATTGCATGTAAACTAGTATTTCAAAAGAAATTTGATAGAAGGTCAAGATATATTATGGACCTTAGAGTAAAAAAAAAGAGAAAAAAAAAATAAAAAAAGTTATGATACAAGAAAAATATATAATCAAATTTAAATATTGAGTGTATAGAATAGAAATAGTAAACAAAGTAGAAATTGCATGTAAACTAGTATTTTAAAAGAAATTTGATAAAAGTTAAAGAGTTATTATGGACCTTAGAGTAGTAAATAAAAAAAGGGTATAAAAAAATTGTTACAAGAAAAATACATAATCAAATTATAATATTGAGTGTAAAGAATAAAAATAATAAACATACATTGTACCAAGAAGCGGCCAACTGGGCTACCACATTCCAAGTTTAGAAAAAAAAGAAAGAACATAATTAATAAATCAGTAAAAGAGATATTTTGTTTCCGAACGCTCTCATTTAACTCGCGCGTTCTTTAATGGGTGGGGAGGTGTAATGAACCGAGTTCATTACCAATAAATGTTACAAAAAAAATTAAAGTTAAAATAATAATAATGATAATAGAGTAAAAATAATATTGATCAATTAATAAAAAAAACGAATGCAAGAGATAAATAGCACGACGCAAGCAAATCGAGGTCAAGCAGAGGCTAAATGAAACAGCGAAAGAAAGAACTATAAGCTGAAGGAACAGAGTTAATTACCAATTAATTTTTCAAAGAAAATATAAAAGCTAAAATAATAATAGTGAAAAAGTAAAAATAATATTGATAAAAGAATACATAAACAAATACAGGAGACAAATAACACGATGAAAACGATTCAAGTCAAAGCGGCGGCCGAGTGAAACAGTGCAAGAAAGAAAAGTACGCTGCAAGAGCCGAATTCGACACCAATGAATTTTTCAAACAGAAAATAAATAAGAATAAAATATTTTAGTAATAATAAAAGAAATTAAAATAGTGGCAATAAAATAATAAATAAACAAATGCGAGGGACGAATAGCAGCAAATTCAGTTGACCTCAATGAAGAGCAAGGCTCGGCGGTCGAGTGAATAAGCAAAGAAAGGAGAAGTACAAGCTGAATAGGTTGCTAAAAAAAGATACGGGTAGGCGGCAAGCTTAGAAAAAGCAATAAGCCTGACAACGATGAACGACTTCGCAGAAAATTGTGAAGTTAATTTAGGGGAGTATGAAAAGATTTCAGCGAAGCAATAGGAGAATAAAGCACAGTATGAAAATAGATATGGCGGTCCCTGAAGAAAAATACAGAGTGAAGGGACATTAAAGCCAATTTATGTGGAGCAATTATACGAAGTTAGCGCAAAATTTAAAAGAAAAGCTTTGAAGGAGTCTCAAAAATAGGAAGCCGAAATGATAACAGCAAAAAGTAATTGCCAATAAACTTCAAGCTGACCTCTTTCTAGTCAACTGAAATTATGGTTTCCAGAAAAAAACCATACAGGGAGGGCCGACTGGCAACCAATCAGAATAGCTGAAAAATCATATGTGTGTACAAACACTCCAAATAGTTTTTGAGATATTAGGAAAAACCTGTTTTTGGGAGCAAACTTCAAGGGTGATTTTCACCCCTTAAATCGACGAGTTAGCAAGTAAGAGAAACACATGTCTAATATCTTCTCGAGTACTACAACATATCACAAAATGATCAAAATTGGTGAGGTGCACCTGGGGACTCTTCCTTGTTAGAAGATATATTTGAAATTTTAATGAAACCGATTTATATTTATTCAAATAATTTATTCCAACAAAAATATTTAATTTGAAAGTAAAAAATGTTCTTATTTCTTGTTTTTAATTTTTTTTTTGAAGAACACAAATTAAATTAAAAAACAACTGATATAAAAAAGACACAAGTTGTTGACTTTTAAAACATCATATCTTTTTAATATAATATTTTTTAATTTTATATAATTCTTACAAGGAGAGGTCCCCACCTCCGGGAAACGGATTCGGCTCAAAATGCAAGATATGATTTTTTTAAGAAAAAAAATGAACCCGCGTTTTTTCTTTTCGTTGAATAGGCCTCCTAGACGAAAATATAGACTTTTTTTCGAAAATATAGTAAATAGGAGCTTTATAAGAACTTGAATATCCAAACAACTAAGACTTTTACAAAAAAATATATTAAAGATGAAATAAAGTGCAAATTAAATGCTTCGATTTAAATTCTGTTACATAAAAAAAAGCTTTAGTGGTTCAAAAGTTACAAGTAATTAAAATATGCCAATGAAACAGCGTAAAAAATTGAGGATTTTTTATATGCTAAAAAAATTAATAAATATGTACTAATTTTGAATAAAGCATAACTTTCGAACCACTAAAGCTTTTTTAATGCAACAGAGCTAAAAGTAAAGCATTTAATTTGCACTTCATTTCATTTTACGTGTTTTTTTGTAAGAGTCTTAGTTGTTTGGATATTCCTGTTCTTATAAAGGCTCCTTTTTACTATATTTTTGAAAAAATGTCTATATCCTTGTCTAAGGGGCCTATTCGACGAAAAGAAAAAACACGGGTTCATTTTTTTTCATTAAAAAATCATGTCCTGCAGTTTCAGCTGAATACGTTTTCCGGAGGTGCAGACCTATCCTTTAAGAGAAAATCAAATTTTTTTCATCCATATTATACCCAGAGTTTATTCAACGTATTGAGCACCGTTCTATAAGAGTGATGCTCAATACGCTGAATTTACTATGTTGTACCCGCGCGGACTAGGCTTGGGATTACCAAGCTAAAACTGCAAAGTGCGCTTTGATACTCTAGCTTTAAGGCTTTGGCTTTGTTCTCCCTAGCTGAAAGTGCAGAGTTACTATGTCGTTGTAGTTCAAGTTTTTTCTCCGTGTATGGTATAACGTGCTCTATATATGTGCGCGCGTGCATCTTAGGTAGGATAGGGTTTGTGTATATATATATATATATATATATATATATATATATATATATATATATATATATATATATATATATATAGATCATTCTCTGTCAAGTCAAAGGACGAAAAATTTTTTTTCGCTAAAAATTGGTAAAATGGTTCTTTTCCATATTTTGAACCACTTAGAATTTTTTAGATTCGTTTAGTACATATTTTCAGAGCTGCAAAGCTTCAAAGTTGGGCAAAAACCATATTTTTGACATTTTTGATTAATTTTAAGCTTAAATTACTCAGTTGGGTTGCGTTTTAGGAATTTATTACTTAAAAACTTTTTTCTTCAAAATATTCTAAATTTTGAGAAAAAATTAATTTAAAACTGCTAATGTAGCCATTTACTGAGCCAAAGTCATTTAAAGCATTGAAATACCACTTTTCAAGGTTTCGAACCATGATCCGATGTCCAAGAAAATCATCGAAGTAGGTAATATATGTATAAATATAGTCTATAAATTTCAGAGTGGTGCAAAACGGCGATCCATTTAAAAAAATTTAAATGTATAAATGTAAAAATTTAATTCTTTTAAAACTCAAAATTAGTACATCAACTATTGATTAAATTCAACGTTTACGCTATAACAAAAAATTATCACAATAAAATATAATACTAACCGAGTTATAAATATGTAAACATAAAATATGTATAATATACGTTGAAACATTAACATTTAATCAAAAATAGTTCATTGAACTATCATTGATTACTTCATTTATTTACATCCTATGTACGAGTTGTACCAAATAATTCATCAATTTTTATTTCTGATCTGCATTCAATTCTAAGTAATTTTTTAATGCTATATCCTTTCATAATTGTAATCTGGAAATCATACAAAAATAATCACAAAGTGTACAGTTTTTATTTTCTAAATGTCCAAGTATTAATTTCAAAAAATATATATTCATCGAAAGTTCAGCAAATTCCAAATTTCAAACACAATCATTAGTAATTATAGACACAAAGTATTCAGCAGGAATGATCCAATAATATACTAGCGGGTATTGTTAAACAATAATTTTTTCATCTTTAGTTGGTAAGACATATAAATATTATTATGCACTTAATATTCCATGACCTAATTCTATCATATTTCTCATAATACAAAATGATTTAAATCAAAGTTATTGTGAAAAAGAATAAAGATGCACTTGCACGATATTGAGTATGATAAAGTGCAGCTAATTCCAAATACAAACACATAATTGTTTGTTATTTCAGGCAATATATCACTTGCAACCATTGTTAAACAATATTTTTTTATCTTTAGTTTATACGCACCTTATCACTACATGTGTAATATAAAAATAAATTATTATAATTGACCTATTATTCTAAAAATACTATAATGAATACTATTCCTAAAAAGAAAGGTCAGTGTAACAAGAAAATGATGGAAGCGTGAAATAAAGTACATGGGTCAAATAAAGTACAAATTATTTATATTGATTAACAGACGTAGAATTACATTTTGATTTTTCTAAATGCAAGCTTATATTAATATATCAATCAAATCAAAAAGTTGTTAATTCCAAAAGATTTAAAAGATTGAATTCAGTTTATAATTTTTGTCTCCATGCTCGCTTTGCTGTTTGAAAAAATCTTATGTTGTAATATCCTATGTTCTGATGGAGCAATATAATTTTTTTTTTTTGTTCATACTTAACTCGACTCTTATTCTGAAATCTATTCATGAGCACTCGACAATTCTTTTCATATTCTCGAATAAGAGAAGATCGAAACTCTATATTCTGGAAATTACCTTTATATTTAAGCTAATCCTATAATACAACTGCAGTTAATATTTGTTCTCCTGGTGGTAATCTCAAACTGCTTTTTGCAGCAGATTTTTTTATTGTACCTTTAATTTGAACACATGCACCTTTTCTATGTGCTGTAGGAAAGAAATGCCATTCTAGTGAAAATGGGAAATGTGTATGAAAGTACAAAAAGATATACAAAGATGAAAAAATGTACAAAACGGTGTATTTATGTCGTATTTGGCCGCTTTTTTAGTACTTTTGTACAATTATGTACAAACATATACATTTATAAATATTAATATACATTTATGTACATTGTATAAGTTACAATAAATGTCATTTGGTGATTGATAATAAACTGCATACATTTATATACAGTTTTATACGTTTTTTTATACTTTAGTACATTTTTGCATACTTATGTACATTTTTAACAAACTTATATACATTTATATACATTTTGAAAATTCACTTATATTTTCATACTTTTTTTATGTTTATAAACAATAATTTACATTTATAAATTTCTAAAAATCACTAGGTTAGCATTGTGATGCACTCAAAGACTACGAAAACATGTTCTTTATCTAGCGTTGTAATAAATTTTATTAGGTACTTAAAATTATTTACAAAATGAACAGCAAAAAATGCTAGGCTATTTTTTAAGTGTTTCAAAAATTTTTTTTTTAAATTACAACTTTAAATTCTCGAAATCGTTTTAATTATTTCAATAGTACCTATAAATTTTTACTAATACACATAGTAATTTTTGTCATATACATTGTAGAAACCCTATAATTTCTTATAAAAATACCCCTTACTCATACACAGGTTAATTCCCAAGCAAGAGAGAATAATACCGACAGCTGACGATACCGTCATATCCCGACCTCAAAAATCCTGGCACTTACCGCGTTAAAATTTGTGTCTAACTACCGCAAGTGGTGAGAGTTCAGTACACTCTGCATATAACTCATAACCATCCGACTGTTACTTAAATGTGCACGTATTTTCTAGCAAAGGTAGGAACGATGATATGAAATAAATCATTGTATTCAAATTGACTCTAATAATAATGATTGTATCCATTATATGAAAATAATTATGCTATACATAAAATTAAAATTAGTAATCAACAAAAAATTTATATCGGTTGAATATATCTATGCAGGTAATTACAATAAAAAAAAGTGAAAAAATCCACATAAGCGTATAGAAAAGTACGAGAAGGTACAAAAAGGTACATGATGTACGTCAATATGTAAAATATAGAAATGTATACAAAGATATATGAATATACACAAATGTCAAAATATGTACACAAATGTAAATTAAATTATTTGATGGGTATGAATATAATGAAAAAAAGAATTTAAAAAACTGTATATAAATGAACAAAAAAATACAAAATTGTAAAAAAAAGTACATACGCATATGTAAACATATAAAACAAAGACATAAATATGTTCACAAATATAAATAAAGGTGCATAAATGTACGTAAGTATATAAATAAATAGATGAATATATATATAAATATACACAAATGTTAATAAATGCAAATACATGCATGCAGAATACTTTTTAATTTAGTAATAGACAGAATTAAAATGTATGCAAGTGTATCAAACAGTCCGAAAATGTACAAAAAGGTATATTAATGTGAATAAACGTCTCAAAACTACAGATTTAGGTGGCCAATTGGGACAAAAACACACATTTTTGTACATTTATGTTCCTTTCCGTACCTTTCTGAATATTTTTGTATCTCTTTACGCATTTATGTACATTTTATTTTTTTCACTAGGGTAGACCGCTTTGATTTTAAAATCCTCATAATGATAATAAATATTCAATATATTTTTGAAATTTTTAAATTGATGTGGTGCACCATCACTAGAATAATGGCTTTTGTTCACTGAAATGTTATTTTTGACATATGATCATATCTCCACAACTTTTAATCTTTTGGTGATATGTCATTTTACAGCTGTTACTGGGTAGCGAATAATGCACACTATTCAAACTAGGTTTACATCTTTTGTACAATCTTGTGCCTCTATTTTTTATGTATATGGTGAATGTGCCACCAATGCTCCAGTAGATATTTCTATAAAACGAAAATTTTTACATGGATAAAATTTCCGAACTTTTATCCATGTAAAAATTTACTTTTCAAAAACATTATAAAAAAATTAAAAGTTGTGGAGATATGCTCATATTCAATCAACAATTGCTTATATGTGTATACCGCTACTGTATCATGTGTTAAGTTATCACAAATAACTACTTCATCAAAATCTGTAAATATGAATTATTTAAATTAAAATTTAAGTTAAGTAACTAAGGATTGTAATAGCTAACAGACCTTATTCATACAATAACATCAGTAAAATTTCTACATTGACTTTTTGTATATCCTACAAAAATGTTAAATAAGTGAGAGCAGTTCGAAAAAAAATATGATTAACAAATATTTAAAATTATTTTAAACGGTCCTCAATAATTAAAACTCTTTATTTTAACGTCTCATATCAATTTTGGATATAATTATTAAATTCAACATAAATATGTCATAAGAATGACTATATTATTTGAAATATAGAATAATTTTTGGTTATAATAAATTTAAATTACGTTCAAAATATAAGTACGGCTCTAAAGTTACCGATCGAAGCCGGTAATGAAGATAACTCAAAATATCTGTATATATAGATATAGTAAAATGCATATAGAAATGGAATGTTCTATTTCTTTTAATAAAAAGTATTATCAATATTTGATTGTTAATAACAAAAGATGTAACTTGTTAAAATAATTGTATATTCATAAATAAAACATTCTGTTTCTATAACATGTATAAAAATGATTATCCTATTATAGGCTGATTCCATTTCAAATCGAACAGTCAGTATACACTCAAGTCACCAATTACTGTGCTAATGGAGTATGTTATTCTACCCTAAAAATAAGGGTATACGTATTTTTTTATTTTGCTGAAATATCAAAATTGCATCAGATATGCACTTTTGAAAGTTGCATACAAAAACTAAATGTTAAAACTGAAAATGTTGAGAATAACTTTAGAGGGCTATCGTTTTACCAATTTCCAATGAATTTTGGTAAACCTTATTATGTTTTATTATGTTTTAAGCCCTCTTTAATTCAGTGCAAGAAATTTCAAAAAAGACTAAAAAATGACTAAGATATGTGCATTTTACCAAAAAATGCACTTTTTATGTACTTGCATTTTTCTCGAAAAACCCATTTTTTTTTGCTGAAATTTTTTGTGCTCATAGAGGACCGAATTACCTATCTAATGGTACTCGGTTGATCCCGTACTTATTTGTTTGAAGCGAGAAAAAAAATTCATAAATTTTATTGGTGAAAAATTTTTGTATATACGTTCGGAAATTTTAAGCAATGTAGATTTAAACACTATCCTTCTTTTAGCATTACCCAGAAAGAACGACGTGGACGTAGAAGGTTTCTGTTCCCTTTGGGGTGCTTTTTTAAAGTGAGTTCTCCTTGCCTCTCACTGTTGGGATGCGTCAAAAATATAATTATAAATAATTACTTTTTTTTATTTTTGCACTTATTATTTTTGGTTCTAAGTGTAGCCTTACGACGTTTGACTTTTTTTTTCTTGTCTTTCACTTTAGGTAGTGCATGTATAGCTGTTCTGCCAACAAATATATGCGATTTCAATTCTTCAAGTTGTTTTAACCACATATGACTTTTTTGAATCCCATTATATTTAGGAACTGTACTCCATTCAATATTTTTTTCTTTTCTAAATTTTTCAATCTCATTTATTGGTAATAATATGATTTTGATTGCACTGGTGTACTTTTGAACCCAATTTATAAAATCGTCAGCATTTTGTATCGATTCTTCATGAACTCTTTTTAAGTTATGTGAAGTAGCATAATGCTTTAGAAGCCCACCTATTCCATCAACGGCTCCTTTCCCATGACCAGTCGCAGAAAATAACCATTTCATTTGATAAGAAAAATGTTTGAATTCATATAGCTGAAAACGATTTTTAAATTGGCTTGCAGCTCCATCTGATATGATAGTGACTTTGGTAATTGAATCATTTTTCATAAGATCGATAATTTTATTTATTGCTAATAGCGCATATGCAGTATCATGCTTTTTGTCGTCACTAACGATCGCAAAGCTTTGCGTTATCTCTCCTTGGTAACAGACTGCAGCAAAAATAGAAATTTGGTTATTTACCCAATGATTTTCCTGAACCGCTTTATTATTTATTACAGACCAATTTTCTGGAAAATCAACGTGGATAATTAACTTAGTAGGATCAGCTTTACCTTCTTCTTTTTCTTTTTTTATAGCTTCACGTTGAATATTTTTTATGTATACGTGAGTACTTGCTTTTAGTGCGCAGATTGAAAATTTTTCTTTAAAAACTGATAAGCTTACTGTTTGTTTGATAAGATTACCACGAGGGGCTATTCACTATAAGAAATCATTGACCACCTTCAGATGAAATCATTTGAAATCATTATTGAAATTATTTGAAATCATTGAAATCAATGAATATTTTTGTATTTAGTTTACAATTTAAAATATTACCAGAAATATAATACTAAATATTATTTAAATACCAGATTAATATGAGCTGCTCTGATAAATAAAATAATTTTTGATTTTTGGGGAATAGTATCGATATATAATATATAAATATTTATGAGAATTTTTTTCTGGAATTCAAAAAAAATGAATGATTTTAATCATAAGCAAAACGCATCACACAAAAAATTTTTATGTAAAAGATAATTTATATCAAAACAAATAAAAAAGAATATATGTGAAAAATGAAAAAAAGAAATACTAACAAAAAATTTAAATAAGATCTATAAATAAATAAATAAGCATAATTTACTTATGTTTGAATTTCTTTCTTTGTATCTGTCACACACGGCTGATAAGTTTTTCGATCATAGCTCTTATATTGGTCAATTTTTTAAACTAACTTTGTGTTTAAAAAATTTAATTTTATGTTATACAAACATTATAACTAAAACTAGAATTCATAGGCGACACTCAGTTTTCAAATATTATTTTATCTTACTTCCTCATCATAAAAAAAATAAGAATAAAATGTCCTATTTAAGGATTGAGTGTCGATTATAAGTTCGAGCCTGAAATTCAAGCAAGGTATATAACATTCAGTTAAAAACAAAAGTTATGCTATAGTCGGTCGTCGAAAATAGATTTATATAGTGTGCATGTTGATGCGTGTTTATAATTTGTCCATATTCATTTGTTTTACAACTGTCAGTTCAGTTTAATTTTGTGTTTTCTACTATGCACATAGCCAATGTAAGTACAAATCTAGAATAATTTTATTATTATTGAACACATTGTTGGTCTTTTTATTTACTAAAGTGATAAAAAGTTTTTGTTTTAATTATGCAATTTCTTTGTTTTTTTATTTTATTTTTGTGGTGTTAAAATATAGGTATTATTTTAATTTTTATATGATTCAATAATGACGATTTAGGGATTATAATTTAAAGTAAGCTTAACCTTCATAAATATTAATTTTAATTATCTTGGAATGATTTCGGAATTATTTGAAATCATAAAAAATTTGCTTGAAATCATTTGAAATCATAGAAAATTTGCTTGAAATCATTTGAAATCACTGCCTACCATAGGCTGTTTTGAAAATGTTTGAAATTACAAGTATAAAAATATATTTCTGAAATCATTTTGAAATCATATGAAATCTGTAATCATTTTGACACTTTTTTTAAAGTGAATAGCCCCTTGGATTACCATTATCCCACAAAGCAAACGTAATTTCATCTTCACAATTTTCTTTCAGTTTTAACAATTTTAATGTGATACCCTCACTACCGGGGCAATAATTGCATTCTTGCAAGAAACACGAATCAGATGGTTTAGAACACAACATTGCGTTAGTTATTTCTGAACGAATTAAATCTAATTCAGAATTATTATCGCCTCTAAAACGAATTAAACTTG
This sequence comes from Anastatus disparis, assembly GCA_017163975.1. Lineage (NCBI taxonomy): Eukaryota > Metazoa > Arthropoda > Insecta > Hymenoptera > Eupelmidae > Anastatus > Anastatus disparis. The sequence goes on along the minus strand of JAFFSR010000366.1, from coordinate 993,045 downwards.
TAAGAAACAGTTCAAAATTTTCACAATGTACACAAAGACAAGTTTCCTTCACAGGGCTTGTTAAGATGAAACTTGGTCTTAGACTATAGAATTTCGATTTTCCTATTTGTAAGTTTGGATTTTCTTGTCTTAATTGACTATATGTTTCTTTTAAGCTTCGAGTAAGAAACCGTTTAACTGTTTTAGTTTTTGTATTATTAACTTTAACAGTAACAACATCAGATTTATTTGGACTTTGTCTACTACAATTAAAATCATCATTTAAAAAATATTCCATAGCGATATTTTTTGTATTTTCATCAATAGGATGACCAGTATATGAATCTGGCTCCGAGTAAACTCCTTTATTTTTCACGAGATTTCTTGATTTATTTATCACTTATATTCGGGAATAGTGAGCAAATTTTTATTTTGCTTAATTTTGAAGGTAGTAGAGTTAGAAGTTTTATTTTCTCCGAAACAGAAGAACATTTTTCTAAAGCCGATTTAAAATTTTCTACAAATTCGTTCCAATAGTTTTCAGTCGAACTTTTGTCCGATTCTATTGATTCAACTGAAATGCCATACGCATCTTCTAATTTACTTCCGACAGTAGCAGAAAAAGCTGAAATTAAAGATTTTTTCTTTTTAGATACGTAATTTTCTGTTAAATTTTTAGGTATTGCAGTTTTTCTTTTTAGCGGCGAGACGCATTGAGGTAAAACTGTATTAATACTCTCGTTTAATTCCTGTATTCGTTCGGGTGTCTTGGGGATAAAATCATCATGTTTTCCGCTGAAAAGTTCAGTGATTTCATTTTCAGATGTAGATTCAAGATCACTTAAAATCATTTTTGATATGCGTTCATGGCAATTTTTGCATACATTAGTAGAGGACAGTATCTTTAAATCTGGATAAAGCTGTGCCAAATTAATGGCCAAATCTTCCAACGGTCTAAAACGTAAATTTCTGCTTTTATAAACTACCTTCTTATGTATTTGAAAAAAATCGGGACATCGAATTCTTGTAGAAGAGTGAATTTCGGACATCGCAATTGCAGAGTTTTGTTTACTTTTTCACAAGTCCGAAAAGTACCTTTCAAAGCAGACGTAAGAATAACTAGCTTGTATATAACAATTCTAATATGCTATTTTGGTTACGCGAGGTATTTGTCCGCGAATGAGCCTCCTATTGTCTGTACATCGAAATATACATAATATAGATATACACAAATAGAATTATTATTTTCCATTTTTTAATATTTATTTTTATATTACGAATTTATATATATATATATATATATATATATATATATCACTATTGATGATATCCGATAGCCGTCTACGATAGCCCTCTAAAGTTATTCTCAACATTTTCAGTTTTAACATTTAGTTTTTGTATGCAATTTTCAAAAGTGCATATCTGATGCAATTTTGATATTTCAGCAAAATAAAAAAATACGTATACCCTTATTTTTAGGGTAGAATAACATACTCCATTAGCGCAGTAATTGGTGACTTGAGTGTATACTGTCTGTTCGATTTGAAATGGAATCAGCCATAGTAAAATAAATTATAAAAACAGGAGTGGCAGTCGTGGGGACTGGCCGACAGAAGCTATGCTTCCAGTATATATATAGAAACTAGGAAGTTCAAAAATTATAGTTAATTTTTTAATGAAAACTGGTTATTTTTCATTTAATGTATTATGTATTTAAAAATATATTAATAATATAGTTTATTAATATCAATTATTAAAAAATTAAGAAAGAAATTTTTATACGCAGCTCATAAAGTTTCATTGATATAAAAAAACGAAGCAGTAAAACTTTCTAGTTTCTCAAATAAAATATACAGAAATGTACAATACCAAAATTTTAAATAATTAAAATAAATTAATTAAATTTATTTGCAATAATAAATTTGCAATAAATTAATAATTTAATTAAATATAAATATTTAAAAAACTTTGAATTTTAAATATTAGAATAAAAGAGCAGAGCAAAAGATATTCAGATGTAAGTGTAAGCACATACACATACATATGTAGATGTATTAGTTTATTGAAATACAATATAATGGTTAGTTTCCACTTAGGAAATTTCCATTGACTTTAAATCAAGTTTTAAACAGTTTGAAAGTAAATTTAAAGTAAAGATAATTCAATACAAAGCTGTATTGAATTACAAAAAAGGATTTCTTCTTATTTTCTATTTTTTAAATTTACAATTAAATTTAAAAGTGTCGAAAAGAAGGTCAATCCTAAAGTTACATGAGAAAACATCTCAAGAGCTTCTAAATGAAATAAATCAGCTCTCAGATGCAAGTTCTCCTGAAGCTATAAGAAAATCTGGCTCATGGAGAAGAGCAGTAGCAGAGGGAGTAAAATGCCTTGATGAGAATCAAGATAGCTTAGAAGCAAGGATAATAAACATTGAAATATACGTAACAAATCAGAGTGCATTGCAAAATAATATGCAAATAAGCCAAGATTCTCTGAAGGAATCATTAACTCTTCTAGAAGGGTTAATGAATAAAAAGTTAGAAGAAACCAAAGCTGAATGGCAACAAGAGATTCAAACTCTAAAAAATGAAAATGAGAACTTAAAAAAAGAAATAACTGTTGTTAAAACGGAAGTTCAAGAGTTAACGATTAAAAATGAAACGTTAACCAAATTGGTTCAAGAAAACGAGGATATCATTGCTGTACTTAGACATCAAGAGATAGCTGAACTCGATGATGCACTGAGAAAAAATGAAGATATCACGCGAAAGTTACAAAAACAGATGGATAGTTCTGTACCAAATCATACTTGTGTAATGGTAGTCCAATAGCACTAAGTGATGCTACTGAAAAATTAAATTTAAAAATTCCTAAATTCAAAGGGACAACAGAAGAAAGACCAATTAAGTTCTTAAATGATCTTAAACGGTATATAGATGTCACTAAATTAAATGAGAAAGAAATTAAATATATTTATTCTCAAGCTTTAGAAGGGATTGCTCAAAGTTGGTTCAATATCAATGAGAATGATATTAAAACTTTTGAGGAATTTGAAGAAAGATTCAAGCTGCAATTCTGGAATGAAAATACACAGAGAGCAGTTAAAAGGAAAATCGAATTTGGGAAATTCATTCTTAAAAAGAATTCAAATAGATCTGCATATGCAATGGAACTATTTAATCTAGCGCAAGAACTAGATCAATATCGAGATGATTGTGAAATAATAACTCAATTGAGTAGTCATTTCGATAGAGGAATTCGAAGTGCAATACGTGTACAACGGATTAAAGATAAAACTGCATTCTTTGCACTGTTATCTGAATTTGATTTTGATGATCAAGATCAAGAGGATGAGCAAGATTCTACGGAAAAAAATAAAAGCCATCCGAATAAAAATCCAAATTATTATAATAAGGATCATAATAAGAATGGATATAACCAAAAACCTTATAATGCACATGAGGTAAATGAAATGAGAGTGCAACAAGGGAATAGACCAAAAGGTTCAAACCCGAAGCAAAAATCGTCAAGTCAACAAAACTTTATTGAAGAAGATGTAGATGTTATAAGCTTATTCCCAGAAGTATTTAATTCGAAATCGGGAAACGGACAGTAGTTGCATTTTGTAACTCAGATCCAGGAAAAAGCAAAATAAATCAGCAAAATGCAACTGATAAAAAAGAAATTTTTGAGGTTAACACTATATTTAGTGATCCTCGTAGTGAACTCTTATATGATATTGAACCTGACGGTGTCAACATCATAAAAAAGAAATGTCCTCAGATACCATTAGAGGTGGATGGCATCAAAATTCAAGCATTAATAGATTCAGGCAGTGAGGTGACCTGTATTTCAGAAGAGTTCTACAAGAATAATTCTCATATTTTTAATGATCGTCCAACTTTACCTATAGCAGAAAAAGTTATCAAGGGTGCAACTAGTTTAAAATCAACAAAAATAATTAAACAAGTTATGTTGACTGTTAAGGTGGCAAGTATCGAATTTAATGCCATTTTTATCGTAGTACCAAAGCTAGTGAGAGAATGCATAATTGGCTACGATGTACAAAAAGGCTTAAAAATGATTTTAGATACTGCGCATGAAAAAATATGTATCAGTAATCAAAATAAAAAGGAAATTATTCCTTATATCGATATCATTCTTGAACATAATGAATATCAAAGTTTGAGTATTGAGTACAGTGAAAGTGTCTCAAAACCAAACAATAAAAATTTAAATGATCCTAAGTACAATTTAATTTACGAAGAGATCGAACAAAAAATACTGCCAAATAAAAGCCTTACAGATGAACAAAAACAAAAGTTAATTATGTTAATATTTCAATATTGTGGAATATTTAATAAAAAACCAGGTTTGCTAGATATTGATGAGCATGAATTACAGCTCAAGGATGATGAACAATTTTCTATTCCTATTAATTATAAGGAAAAAGTAGACAAGGAAATCCAAAAAATGCCTGGATTAAATATTATTAGAAGATCAACGAGTTCTTATACCAACCCATTGGTTATTGTAATTAATAAAGATGGCTCCGTTTGATTATGTCTAGATGCTAGAAAATTTAATGAAAAGCTCATTAAAGATCATGAAACACCAGCTGGAATCGAGGAAATATTTCAAATATGCCAAGACATAAAATATATGTCAAACTTTTATTTAATAAGTGGTTTTTGGCAAATTGGTTTACATTAAAACAGCAAAAAATACACTGCTTTCATGGTAAATAATAAAGTGTATGAGTTCAATGTAGTGTCCTTCGGTATATCTACAAGTAGTGCAGCTCTTATAAAGTATTTTGACTTAGCTATTGGTGATTTACACCATTCAGTTATAGCATTTGTCGATAATTTATTGTGCATATCCCATAGTTTTGAACAACACTTGGAGAATTTAGAAAGATTGTTCAAAAGATTAGAAAAGCACAATTTAAGATTAAATTTTAGAAAATCTAGTTTTCTATTAAAGGAAGTACAACTTTCAAGTCATGTATTATCCTTAGAGGGACTAAGACCCCGAATAAAGAAGCTTTTCCTAGCATATAGAAAAGTAAGAAAGAAATAAAATAGTTGTATTGAAAATTATAATATAGATATAAATATATAGAAGAAAGAAGAGAGAAGATAGAATATCTTTTGTAATTTTTAGCTTAATTGATATAAATTCAGTATGGATAATTAAAATTAGTACTTACTTAATTTTACTGTTTAATTTTATTATTTAAATAAAAAATAGTAGTTTTCTTTTTTGATGTATTAGTAATTTGAAATAGACTTTATTTTATTAGTAAAAACTACGGTTAATATACATTTTGATAAGACTTTATTTAAAATGCATCGAATATAAAAATTTATTTGTTGTAAATTTATAAAAAAAATTATGTTTTGAATGCATTATAAAGAACTTTTATCTCAAGAGAGAGGCTGTGAAAGGGCGTAGCTTAGTTATAAAAAATTCTTTGTTAATGATTTAAGCAAATAATTATTAGAAAATGCGATTAGATATAAATTGTTTACTCATATCAAAAGATAGAACTTAAATTTCACTTTTTAGTGGGGGGCTATGAAATATTTTAGAGTAGTTTGAAAATCGATAGAATTAAATAATTTAAACACTCATTTGCCCATTTATTTCAAAAGAAAATAGTTTAAATTATATTTGAATTATATTTGAAAAAGGTAAATTTTCTTAAAACTAAATCAATGTTTAAAGTATAAACAATTTAAATGTTAGATTAATGAAAATTGATTAGAAACTGTTAGAGTATATATATTAAATGTATAAAATAAAGATTGAGAATTAAAATCATATTTGTTTGTAAATATGATTGAATGTTTATATTTATGAATTAGGCTTATTTTGATTTAAAGTTGATATTTATTATAACAATAAATACAAGCAATTAATCATATGGCGTTTATTGTAATTAAAAAACATTTCAGAGATAGAATTAAAAATTTCTTTTCCTAATTAAATGGTATTTTATATGCTAAAAATTTTCAATTCTATCTGGGGGGCTATGTAACGCCTCATATCAATTTTGGATATAATTATTAAATTAAACATAAATATGTCATAATAATGACTATATTATTTAAAATATAGAATAATTTTTGGTTGGTAGAAATGGAATGTTCTATTTCTTTTAATAAAAAGTATTATCAATATTTGATTATTAATAACAAAAGATGTAACTTGTCAAAATAATTGTGTATATATAAATAGAACATTCTAATGAATGAATTTATTTGAAAATTTATCTAAATAATCATCATAATACATACTACAAGCTAATGCATTTCTTTTCTGGAAATTCAGCAATGAAATGGAAAGGAAGCTAATATCTATAAGTACAGGTGTAGTGTCCGTTTTCCATCTCCTTAATTAATTGTTTTCTTTGCAAATATATAAAATAAAGTTATGGAAAATTCTATTTCCTAAATAGAACTTCATAGAAGGTTTATGAAATAGTATAAAAGAGCGTGAATCCATTCAAGCTCTCTCATTATCGTTTGGATGTTCAACCATGTAAAATCTAACATGCATTCTATATTCATTCGATCTTATACTGTCAGAAGTGTAAGATTTAAGCACTTTGTATTAAAAATTGCCATGTAATTTTTCGAGATTTATAAAATATATATTTTCTTAATTTTTTAATAAAAAGATTAAGTATTTCAAATTTAAATGAGACTGTGTTCAAAAAGTTATTGAGAAAAGTATAACTCATCTCATCTCATTTATCATTTTTCATAGAAATACTAAAGAAATTAATTATCGCACATTGAAGAGTATTGCACTTGGATATGTCGTCGATAATAATTTCTTTATTCATTTTGCATTAAATAGAAGTGTTATTTATCGCACATCTAAGAGTATTGCACTCAAAGATGTCGTCGATTTAAACACTTTTCTACGTATTTCATACAATAAAAAAGTTTATTATCGCACTCCTTAGAGTATTGCACTCAATGGAGTCGTCGATAATAACTTTTATCACATTACCTTCTCCTCCACACGTAAAGAAAATTATAAACTATCGCATCTTCAAGAGTATTGCACTGGAGGAGATCGTCGGTAAATGTAATTTTCTTTTATAATATTGCTATATAGTAGATAGGCTATAGGCATACTGGCACACCGGGATTGTAGCACACCCCCGCTCCTCCCCAAGTGTGTTAGAATCCGTGTCATTTAAAATACATGTGAATTCCTCCCCCTGTTTAAAAAATGAAAAAGGATAAAACACTTGTCTCCCTCCACTAAGTGTGTTACAATCCAGTCCATTTAAAATACCTATGAGTCTCCCCTTCCTTAAAAAATGTATTGGATACTTATTTTGGGATAGAGAGAAAGGGCTGTCCCTTCTTATTTTTAAAGAAAGGATAGAGCGCCGCCCACAATATGTTCTATTTTGGAGAGCGCAGGAAAATTTTTCCACGCTTAGAAGAGAGGGATAGGGCAGACCTTTTTCACTGCGCTGTCCACTGTGTGTTTTCTTTAACGTTGCATGAAAATTTACCTGCTTTTAGAAGAGAAGGAAAGAGATGACCTTTATCTCAATGCAGTACACTACGTGTGTGTTCTCTTTTGAGTCGCAGGTGCATGAAAATAATGGATCATGTAACCTGTCTAATAAATGAGCAAACTATAAATTTGCCTTCTATTATATATATATAAATATATTTTTTTTTTCTAAGTCACTTTGTTATGCCCCGTCTTTTCTTTTTTTTATAGAAAATTTTTTTTTTTGAGAAGAAGATTTATTGAAAGGGTCAGCTGCCTGTTCTCTTGTTTTTTTTTTGAGATAAAGAGATATTTATTAAGAGGGTCAGTCGTATTCTTTTTTCATGTTTTAAAAAAAGGAACAAATGCTCGAAAAATATATACGAGACCCCACCTTTGTAAAAAAGAAAATCTTTTTCTATTGAAAAATAATTTTTTGTCTCAGGTGTGTGTCAGTTTCCTTAAGAAAAAACAACTTTTTGCAGGTGGTCGGAAATTTGAAGAACGAAATTTTTTTTTTGAGAGAAAAGTTATTTATTGAAAGGGTCTTTTCTTTAAAAACTATTTTTTTCGTAACAAGTGTGTGTGTGAGAAAAAAGTTATCTTGCAGGTGCATTATTATAAGATTTACGAGAACCTTTTTTGTAAAAAGGAGAATTCCTTTTCTTTAACCTTCAGACCGCCGGGATTTGGAAAAAATGAAAAGTCGATTTTCCCTATAGAAAAGTGTTTTTAGGCCTACTAGGTTAAAAACTATTTTTTTTCATATCAAGTGTGTGTGTGGGAAAAAAGTTATCTTGCAGGTGCATTTATTATAAGATTTACGAGAACCTTTTTTGTAAAAAGGAGAATTCCTTTTCTTTAACCTTCAGACCGCCGGGATTTGGAAAAAATGAAAAGTCGATTTTCCCTATAGAAAAGTGTTTTTAGGCCTACTAGGTTAAAAACTATTTTTTCTCATATCAAGTGTGTGTGTGGGAAAAAAGTTATCTTGCAGGTAAATTTATTTTTTCTTTGAATTTACTAAGAAAAAAATTAGGAAAGCCTGATCTATCTCAGATTTTTAAAAGTATTCTTAAGAAAAAAGATATTTATTAAAGGGATCAATTATTTTCAAAGAAGGATCGCTTATTTCAGAAAATATATACATGACTTCGCTCTTAAGAATGCTCCCCCTTTTTTTAAATTTGTTAGTCACAGGTATATGTATGTTTTTGAGAAAAAAAGATGTTTATTGCAAGGGTTAGTTCCACGACGATAAAAATTAAAATCTTAGGCGTGTACAAAACTAATGAAGGATGGACTAAATTTTCTCTAAGGGAGGTGACAAACTTTTTAAAAGGAAATTTTCACCAATCGTAGGATTTTCATGAAAAACATTGTAAAATAAGTATCTTAATTTTCTGTATAAATACCTCGTTCTAAGCTACATTTCGTCAGTTCGAGGATCATCTTCAACTTTTCCTAACTACAGAAAAATATTTCGAAGATCAACTTAAAAGAAAATAGAAAAATGGCTCAAGACAAAATTGGAAATATTAAAGCAGTTCAAGATCGCATTAGATGGTTAATAGCAAATGGACCAACATTGCTTATGATGTTGGAACATGTGTCATGGGCGATGCATGCAGTGGATTCCCGTAAGTATGAAATAAAATATAAAAATATTAAAATGATTTTTTTACATTAATTTCTTCTTTTTCAGTGCCATCACTGCCTCCGATGGCTGCTATGCAGCAGCTATATAATCATCCTACACCAGGAACTTCATCAGAGAGTTCCGCTGAAAATAATCAGCAGTCGACACAGCAGTCGACATTACAGATAAATCAGCGGTCGAGGAATCGCAGCTCAAGCTCGAGTTCATCCTCAAGCTCTAGCTCGAGTTAATCCTCATCAAGCAGAGGAGCAAAACAGAGCAACAAGGGACAAAAAAGATCAATTAATGATCTTGGACCGATCCCCATGAAGAAAAAGACGCTAAGTAAGTTTATTTTTTTTAATGATTTTTTTTTTTAAATATAATTTTATTTCTAATATTATTTTCTTATTTTTGTTTACAGATGATTCTGAAAACAGACATCATCATGAAGAGAAATCGGTTCCCTCTACCTCTTCAAGATATAGAGCAACGAAACCAATACCATCAACCTCCTCGGCGGGCCAAGAATTTAAGCAACAAACACCGTCTACTTCAAAAGGTAAATTATTCAAAATAAATAAATAAATAAATAAAATAATCATATTATTTCATTTTTCAATTTTACTTTATAGGAAGCAAAAAAGAAGGAAAAGTTCAGCAAGAAAAAAAACTAACTTCAGCACGGGAGTGGATGAAAAAAGTTGGCTGACAGCTTGCTGAAAAAAATAAGAGTTCGACTACTACCAGCGCGTCATCATCAGTAGACCGACATTTGGCTACAGCGTGCATGCCATCAGCAGCAGGCCGACATTCGGCCACAGCGTGCACACCATGAACAGCAGACCGACATTCAGCTACAGCGTGCACACCATCAGCAGCAGCCGACCGACATTCAGCTACAGCTTGCGCACCATCAGCAGCAGTCCGACCTCGTATGCGCGAGGATATAATTATACGCGAGGATATAACTATAATAGAATAGTTATATTTAAAACTTTATATTTTAGTATTTTGTTGTAATACATACTTATATTTATATATTTTTAATAAATATCTATTAGGATTTTAAAAAAAATAAAATAAATAGAAATAATTTGATTCTTCTTTTTTTTCCTTATACTCATATTCCTCCTTTCCAATTCCTTTACAATAAATAAATTACAACTCTTAATTTTATAGATAATTAAATACAATAATATCATTAATATGAAAATTAAACAGTCAAGTTAATAAAATAAAATAAAGTGTAAATAATACATACAAATTTAGTTAGTACATTAAAATTATGCAACGAAAAATTTATTATTATTGATTTGAATATTTATATCTTTAGGATTACTAACATTAGTTTACAAAGATCATGTAAATTATTTTTTTTCTAAAGTTTTTTTAATTCTCAAACATTAAACTTATAATTTATTTTTTTTTTAATGAGGATCATAAGAAGGGTTGAGAAAAAACCAGGATTCTGTTTTTTATTTAATTTAATTTATTTCCAATATAACTTTATACATTCATCATTATTAGAAATTTTATCGACTTCATCTTTGGAAAATTTAGCATCTAAGTAATCATGTAACCATGTGCGCATAGAAATAGCATTAATAACAGCGCACATAGGTTTTCGCCTTAAACAGATGTCGTGGTTGAAACATGTATACAGTGTACAATTCATTATTCTTTCTAATGATGGGCATCCGAAGTCTTCAATGTTGCTGATTGTTCTGAAAATAAAGAGGAGAAGGTAATGTAACTTAAAGTATATACAACATGAAAAATAAAGTATTATAAAGTATTAATATGGTTAAATACAGTATGTCAAAGTATTAAAATAATTAAAAAAGTATAAAAAAGTATCAAATAAGTATGGAAAATTATAAAAAAGTATTAAACAAGTATGGAAAAGTATAAAAAAGTATAAAACAAGTATGAAAAAGTATTAAAACAGCAAGAAAAGTATGAAAGTTGAAACATAAATGTATTACTTACACATTTGGTAAAAGATCAGTTAACCATTGCGCTTTCTGCTCACCCTTGACAAATACTTTCTTGACTCCTTGCGAACAAATTTCAAAAATTTTTTGAAGACGATGGTAAGGTATATCCCCAGAATTCCATTGTATTCCATGGTGATACTTTTCCAGCCATTGCGTTGTACTTTTTTCTTCTTGACTCAATTCTCTCCATGTCATCGGAGGTTTAAAGAGATACGCAGTTGGAAAAGCAGTTTTTCTAAAATTCAGAAAACTGACTTCTTTAAAAATAAAAGAATCCCCAGACATGCCTTGAAATCCTTGTATGTCACAAATATAAACGTTCTCTTCAGAAAATTCTAATATTGCATTTTTAATCATTGCATCATAGTCACGGGTTCTAGCCATCGTACAACTCTGAATTTCTTTCAGCGAGAAGTGATTTGAGAGACTGAATAGGAAAATTCTTATAGTTTTTGGATAGTTTAAAAGAAAAATTTATCTCTTCCTAAAAACTTTTCCCTTCTTTATTTTCCAAATTTTTCTTTTTTACCATTGGTTGAATCTCGAAATTTGTATCCCTTCTTAAATTTTCTTTTTTACTATTGGTAGAATCTTGAAATTTGTATCCCTTCTTAAATTTTCTTTTTTACTATTGGTCGAATATCGAGATTTGTATTCCTTCTTAAATTTTCTTTTTTACTATTGGACAAATTTTCAAATTTTCACTAACTTTTCCTTTTACTATTGGATGAAATTTAAAATTTGTATCCCTTCTTACATTGTTTTTACTTATAAAAAGCGAAGCTATTTCTTGGATGACTACACTTCGTATATAACAATCAGTGAGATTTATTCTTGAATATTGTGTGAGTTGAAACTGTTGCTCTAGTCATCTTTTAGTTAAAAAAGTAAAAATGACTTCATTCGATTTTTTTGAACGTCTTGTCCAATTACTTCGTGAAACTTTACGAAGTATAAATGAATTGAGTAATGATGATATTCATTATTGGTTAGATATGTGTAATTCTGCTGTCATTAAATTAAACGAAAAAATCGTTCGACCTAACCTCACAAGAGGGGAGAAACAGAAATGTCAAACTTGTATGACACATCTTTCGTGCATGCAAGTTCAGTTGGAACAAAATCTTCATCAAGGAGGCAATCTACAATCTGAAGAAACAGAGGCTAGAGTCAAGTGGCGAGACGTAGAGTCAGCTTTCCAAAATCGAATCAGAACTGGTGTGGTGGTAGATATTAAACATGTGGACATTCTGAGTTTTTTGAGTGATGCTCAAAAACTTTTTAAAGTTAAGGTTCAGGCGTGCTTAGAAGAATATAATGCGTTAAAAATAAATTCTGATTTCATCTCTGAATTTTCTGTGCAGAAAGATACTGAGGAATTAAATGATACTAAATATTTTACAAGTGAAAGTAATACAGTATACATGTCAACTGATTTAGAGGAATGGTTCAAAGATAATATCAAAGAGCCTATTCTTACGCAAATAGAGGAATTTTGAGAAAAGGATTCAGGGTGGACTTTAATAGAGTATAATAAGTTTGTGTATAAATATAAAAAAATATTCTCCTTTGAAGGTTAGTTCTTATATACCTCTTCCGAAGTTTATAGAAAATAAGAAAGCGTGTGTTAATGTTCGCAATAATGACAATTAGTGTTTCAAATATGCTGTACTTTCCGCATTATATCCTAGTAACCGTAATCCTCAAAGAGTGGATCATTATCTACCATATATTAATAAGCTGAGGTTTTATAAAATTGAATTTTCAGTAAAAATTAAAGATATTCCGAAATTCGAAAAATTAAATAATAATATTTCAATAAACTTATACATGTTGAAAAAGTACGGTCTGAAGTTTGAAGTATCGCCGTGTCATATTACATCAGAAAAAAAGGTACAATATGTCAATTTGCTCATTATTCAAGATTTCTACATAGATGAGTATGAAGAAAATAATGATGCTGATGATGAAGACATGCCTCAATCTCATTATGTTTGGATTAAAAACTTGTCCCGACTTCTGGCTTCTCAAGTGTCTAAAAGCCATATAAAATCTTACCATTATGAGAGGTGTTTACAAATTTTTTATAGTGAAGAAAGATTCGTAATTCATGAAAATAATTGTAAAAATTTAAATAAATGTAGAATAAATCTGCCCGACTCAAAGAATAATATTCTCAAATTCGAAGATTACAGCAAGAGTGAAAAAGTTCCTTTTGTTATTTATGCAGATTTTGAATGTTTATTGAAACCTACAGACAGTGAGAAGGCTTTTCAACTTCATGAAGCATACAGTATTGGATACTACATGAAATGCAGTTTTGATGATAAATTATCTTATTATAAATCATACAGAAGGATTAACGAATGTGAAGAGACACCTGCAGAATGGTTTGTTAGAGAATTGAAATTAATCGGTGAGAAAATTGATGAACTCTACAAAAATCCGAAATCAATGAAACTTACAGATTTAGAAGAATTATCTTTCCAGAGGTCAACTAATTGTCATATATGTAGAAAACCAATCCGTGCCGCTTAAAGGTGCAGCTCATAATTCATGTAATTTGAATTATAAGATTTCAAGATTCATTCCTGTTATTTTTCATAATCTCAATTATGACACTCATTTCATTCTGAAAGAAATCGGGACTTCTACATTGATGAAGGGACGAATGACTCTAATACCTCATAATGAAGAGAAATACATTTCTTTCACAAAATATATGGATAATAGCAACGAATATAGACGCTTATAGAAGCGTACTCTTAAATGGGAAATTTCTGCCAAAAATGAGTTACCCAGCTACTGAGGGCGCCACTAGATCCCATGTATTTTTATATCTATATATATCAAATTTTTCATATGTATAGATATACAAACAATGTTAAAGTGTTACCCAGCGTATCGGACGAAAAATTTAACCCAGAAGTACGCTTTTATAAGCGTCTATCTTCGTTGATAATAGTGACATCAATTTTAGATTTATAGATTCTTGGCGTTTTCTACCATCATTATTGGAGAAGCTTGCATCGTACCTCGAAAACGTGCCAATAGCAGTGAGAGAATTTCAAACAGATGGATTTACAGATGCTAAGATAAATCTTCTTAGACGGAAAGGTGTATTCCCGTACGATTTTGTGGATGGATTAGATAAATTGATGTCTACAAAGCTGCCAGAAAAAAAGGACTTCTACAATAAACTAACGGATTCTCATATAGCTGAAGAAGATTATAAGCACGCTGTTTAAGTTTGGAATGAATTCAATATAAAAACTTTAGGAAAGTACTCAGATTTATACTTAAAAACCGATGTTTTGCTATTGGCTGACGTCTTTGAAAGTTTCCGAGAGACCTCTCTTAAAGCCTACGATTTATGTCCTGCTCATTTCTACACAACTCCAGGCTTAACGTTTTCAGCAGCTCTTAAAATGACGAAGGTAGAATTGGAACTTTTGACAGACATTGACATGTTAATGTTTATCGAAGCAGGCATCCGTGGAGGAATAAGCCAGTGCTGTAACCGGTATGCAAAGGCAAACAATCCATACATGGGTCTTTCATATAACGAAAATCAGAAAAAGAAGACCCTTCTATATTTTGATATTAATAATCTTTATGGTTGGGCGATGATACAACATTTACCGATAGGAAAATTGAAATGGATTGATTATGAAACAATTCCAGATTTCTTCAATACACCGCCAGATTCGGATATAGGATATATTGCTGAAGTGGATTTAGAATATCCTGTGGAAATCCATGATGAACATCGGGATTTACCTTTTTGCGCAGAACATCGTCCACCACCAGGCTCGAAGCAAAAAAAACTGCTTACTACTTTTGACAACAAGGAAAGGTATGTCATACATTATCGGACGCTTAAACAAGCGTTAGATAATGGACTTGGATTAAAAAAAGTACATAGAATCTTAAGTTTTGAACAAAAGGCTTGGCTTAAACCTTATGTTGAATTAAATACTGAGAAGAGGAAGCAAGCGAAGAATGAGTTTGAAAAACTCTTCTATAAATTGCTTATTAACTCTGTATATGGAAAGTGCATCGAACGAGAGCGGTCACGTGTTGATGTGCGATTAATAAATAAATTCACGGGTAGATATGGAGCAGAAGCACGCATAGCTCAACCAAATTTTCACAGTTGTGCAATTTTTGATGAAAATTTGGTAGCTATTCAGCTGAAGAGAACGAGTATCACAATAAAAAAACCTATATACGTTGGTTTTTCCATCCTTGATTTATCAAAAACACTGCTATATGAGTTTCATTACTCATATATGAAACAGCGACTAGGACAAAAATGTAAACTTCTATATACAGATAAGGATAGTTTAATATATGAAGTTGAAGACATTGATATGTATCAAACAAAGAAGGAAGACATTCACAGATTTGATACTTCTGATTATACTGAAAATAATCAGTTTAATATTCCACGTGTCAATAAGAAAGTTCCTGGATTAATGAAAGATGAATACTGTGGCAAGATTATGTCTGAATTCATAGGTTTGCGGAGTAAAATGTACAGTATTTTGGTTGATGGGGGAGACACAGTGAAAAAAGCTAAAGGTATAAAATCTAACGTCGTAAAGAAAACAATCACTTTCGAGGATTACCGAAGTTGTCTTCAGGATCTTGTCATTATACACCGTGAACAGTGCAATATTCGATCAAAATTACACACAGTGCATACTGAAAAGCAAAGAAAAATTGCACTAAGTCCACACGATGATAAGAGATTTTTATTGCCTGATAGTACAGACACTTTACCATGGGGTCATTTTAGGATTGAAGATGTACAGATGGCGCAAGCTGCACTTGAAGTAGAGAGGGAATATGCAAGAAAAATGGCTGCTGAAAAAGAGCAGGAGGTGGAAAAGAAGAGGGGACACGAAGTATCCAATAAAAATAGAGTAACGCGAGTGGGAATGGATGTTACAGAGTATAGCAGAGAGGGGGAAATTGAGAGAGGGGATGAACCAGCCAATGAAAATAGTGCAGCACGAGTGGGGGTGACACTTCATGGCAACCAAGGTGAGCAAATCATTATTGAGTATGACGTATTAGAGAAGTTCATGCATGACTGGGATCCATCAATAGAGGGGATAAGTTCTGAAGAAGGTGAGAGAAGGGATTTATTACGAGTGGCGATGGAATGGGCAGAAATCGAGGTGGGGTATGGGCTATATCAAGCGACGGAGCACGATGAGGAGCACATTCAAGTAATCGAAGAGCTTGAGAATGATCAACCTCCTACAAAGAAACCAAGAGTCAACTAACTAATTATGTAAGTTTACAGTATAATTTTTTTCGTAATAAAATATCATCTTTAATAGAAATTTTAATTTTACTTTTTTCTTTTTGATTTTAGAATGGATTTATCAACACTTAATAAGATTGCTGGAAGCGACTTCTTGCCAAGGAAAAAAGTTACAGACTTGGAAAAAGATTACCAGAAGTTTTCAAGTATTCCTACTAGAGAAGATTTCATCAGCAATTCTAAAAGATCAAGAATTTTTTTACAAACTCTGCGATAAAGCAAACAAACTACGTTTGGTTGCAATGTATTTGGGAGGAACTTCTTTCAAATTCGAACGGGTATAAAAAAATATATCTACGAAATGATTTTTAAAAACTATTTATTGTAACTTGTACATAATAATACATAAATAAATAAAAATATATTAACATTATACATTTGTTTTTTTATTTATCATCACCACCTATAGTAATAATTATATTACAATATTCTATTTAAATATATCTAAATAATATAACAAAATACAATAAAATTTTTTTTTATTTATTACATTATTATATTTAAAAATAGATTTTAATTTTTTCAAACAATCTCATTTTTATCTATCCAACTATTATGCTTGTTACTTAGACCTAACCACTTAACATATACACGTTTACCACTTTTCTGTAAAACTTTTTCTACTAAATAAATTTCTGGATACATAGTCTTTTGAATTTCCGTTTCATAAAAGCCACCGGAGACTGGTTCATCATAATAATCTTTGACGTGGTAAGTTATGGGATTGGTTTTTACAACTCTTGTTATTGTGAAAATTTCAGTTGACCAATTTGGTGTAAAACCTTTTTCAAAAACTTGTTTTATCTTACTTATTCGCACTTTATCTCCTACTTTGAATTTTGGTTTTTTTACAGGTCTTTTTTCAGTTGGGTAATTTTCCTTGATTTCTTTTTCATTTATCTTCGTAACGTTTTCAGGCTCGATTCCTATTGTCCGATGTTTTCTTGAATTGTATGCTTTCACTAACTCAGGCAGAATATCCAACCATTTATAACTTCCTTGTTTGCTGAATTCTAACCACATTGCATTTTTTAAAGTTCTATGAAAGCGTTCACATATGCTTGCATGAAGATTACTATGTGAAGAGTAGTGATTTATCTTGTACTTTTTCATAAGATTCTGAAAGTTTGAATTGTAGAATTCTTTTCCTTGGTCAGTTTGTAAATTCGATGGCACCCGTCCTTGTTTTAATATTGACTTCATAGCTAGAGTAACATCATTGCCACTCTTCGATTTGACTGGTACAGCCCATGCATACTTTGAAAATATATCTATGACAGTTAGTAAGTAGCGAAAACCTTTATTTTCCTTAAAATAAGGTATCATTTCTACAAGGTCAGCTTGCCAAGTCTAATCTAATCCGCGTATGTCATATTTTCTTCGCTTGCACCTTCGACGTACTGGCTTGTGTAGCTCTTTAACTACTCTTTGACGTTCCATCTTAAACTTCAACTTTAGCAATATCCGATTGTCTATTCATTTCTTTAATTACATATTCAATACTTGCAAAATTTCGTTGAGTCATATCATAGACATAACTTAATTTTTCGTCTATTTCTGCTTTATATATTTCAACTTTGTTCTCATATTCTTGTATAGCTTTAGCAACTTCTATAATTTTAGAAGATAAGTAATCAACTTCTTTCCGTAGGATATTATTTAGTGAATTCAAACTAATGGCATCATTTGAATCATTAGCCTCTCCAATATTGCAAAGCCGCTTATTTTCTAAATCAAAATCACCATCTGATGTAACATTGAATCCAATACCTCGAGGACCACGAGGTATTGGATGCCTCACGAGCCCTCAAGTTTTCTTCCAAACACATCGAGACTCATGTTACTACTATTGATTTGAAAATTGTGTACGTCAATATATATGCCCAGCTCCACGTAGTTCCTCTATGATTGATTGGATTTCATTGTTGTGATTATTATTTCCAGCAGATCGTTCGGCTATTAATAATCGCAGTCTTTCGACAAGCTCATTCGGATCATCCCAGTAGACTAGTTCTATGGAAGTATTCTTTTTCGCTATTTTATATTTAGGTATGAGACCCCCTCCGCTGGTAGACATTCTATTGCGATCACTGCGGAACATTGGTGCTATGATTTTTGAATATTTTCTACTCTTCGAAGAGCGTATATTCTCACTTTTGCTATGTCTTTTTCTATGGGCATTTGTTGCTTCCAGGATAATGCGATAGTTCTTGCGATCTGTTGTACTTAAAAGATTATCATCTGGTTCTTTTTTGAAAAGCAATTCCATTAGACCACTGCTTTTAGGAAAACTTAAATCTTTCACTTTTATTATTTTATCATCAAATTGAATTTGTGAATCACCCATCATGTATACCCCACTGACTTTTCTCACTCCGTATATGTTATCGATTTTGCTGCGGCTTCCATTTAGCATTGATAAAAAGTCTGTCGGTTCAGTTTCTTTATGCGCAGGTACAAATGGTGAATATATAGATTTGAATGATCAATTTGCAGAATTGAATGATGAATTCATCATTGTGCTATTTATCGGAGAAAAATCATCGCCATTAGAATCACCATTATCAAACGCCGAACCCGAGTCATCAATATCATTTACAATATAACTTGATTCATCGAATCTCAATCTTTTTTTGCCGATTTTCTGTTACTGTCTATAGCTGAAATGTGATTAGAACGTGACACACTTTTAGTTGTCGAATCGACAAGCTTTTTAATTGGTGCAATAACTGGTTTTAAAGTATCACCAATAACCTTTTCAAAATCATCTCTCTCCTTTTTTAATAAAGAGTATTTTTTTTAATAGCCTCACGTGCTCGTAAGAGCTCGCTAAGAACATTTTTCTCTTTCTTGAAGTCAGGTATGCTGACAAGATGCTGTCTACAATCGAACTGCAAAGATTAAGATTTATACTTTCTTTTTAATGGCAAAACAGTCAAATCCTTTTCTATTCTTCCAGCATTCAGTACAAAGATTTCGAAATTCATTTAAAGTTAAGTCAGTATTCACATGGTCTTCATAGATATGTTTAAGATTAACATCATCTTGACGATAAATTACCATCAAATTAATATTGTCCCTGATGAGATGTTTCGGTATATGAACATATGACTGACATAGATAAAAACTATCTACACTTTTGTGTCTCCCCATACAGAAGAAAGCTTTGACGTTATCCTGCTTCTCACAAGCTACATCGTCAAAAATCATAATTGAATTAGGTAGGACTTCATCTGGAGACACTACAGATGCATGTTCACTGAACGGTAGATATGATATACCTTCAATTGGCTCTAAAACTTTTTGAAGAAATTGGTATTTCGGTTGATTTAAGGATTTAGAGTATACATCAAATTTTCAAATCTAAGACCATTAGGGTGTGTAATTAGAGCCAATAAACTATTAGTTTTTCCACAGTTCGATGGGCCACAGAATACTGCTCGTATATTATCTGGAAGTAACTCCCCATGTCGCTTTTTTCTTTTCGTTTTCTCAAAATCAAAGTTGGCGGCGGGAAGTTTGACGTTCTGCTCAGTAAAATCCATGTTTACGTAACAAAGTCAAATCTAAGATTGACCTTTTCAAAATATAAACGCTTGTTTTATATTTTGATCATCAGTTGTAAATAAGCACTCGAAGAGAGATGCTCGTACACAAATCACAGAAGCACCCTAAGGGTAAAGGGTTACTTGATAAAGTAATCAATAACTTAGCTATTGAAATACATATTCCTGGATATCAATATTGTGGTCCCGGAACAAAACTGAAAAAGCGTCTAAAAAGAGGTGATGCAGGTATCAATCCACTTGATCAAGCATGCAAAGAACATGACATATCTTATTCTGATAAAAATGCTGATCGGAAAGTAGCTGACATGAAGCTCGCTGATAAAGCTTAGCAGCGTGTTAGAGCCAAAAATGCAAGTCTTAGCGAAAAAGCAACTGCTTTTGTTGTTGCAAATGCTATAAAATTAAAAGGAAAGACAGGAATATGTGTAAAATTGAGTCAATTAGTAACTAAAAGTAAAAAATCATTAAAACCAAGTAAACATTCTCGCAAAGTTATACAGTCCGCTTTAAAAGGTGCACGTGAAGCTCTCAAGATCGTTGGCGGTAAGAAAAAAATTATCATTCCACGTATTCTACCTGTTCCATCAAAAATAGGTGGGGCTCTGCCTTTTCTCATACCATTGTTCGCAGCACTAAGTGCAACTGGTGCTCTGGCTGGAGGAGCTGCTGAAATAGCTAAAGCAGTAAATGAGGCTAAAGCTGCACAGAAAAATTATGAAGAAAGTAAGAGGCATAATAAAACTATGGAAGCTATTGCTCTAGGAAAAGGTCTCTATCTTAAACCATATAAAACTGGAATGGGATTATTTATGACACCTCATATCGGTCATGATCAAGTTAAAAAAAAAAAAACTTCGATTTAACTTTGCCAAATCGTGCACTGACTGACTATAATCTTATAAAGTATGCTTGTATGATGAAAATCCCATATTTTAGAGGTGTTTTCATGAGAAATAATCAACCTTCTGATGGCCCATGGCATAACGAATCTGCTATAGTTAACTTAGATGATTTTCAAAACAAAGGCACTCACTGGGTATGTCATCGAAAACGAGGTTCTTAAGTGATTTATTTTGATAGTTTTGGTGATCTTAAACCCCCTACAGATCTCATGTTATATTTTAACGTGAAAGAAGTGAAATACAACTATAAAAGATATCAGAATTTTGACTCATTTATTTGTGGACATCTTTGTCTTCAATTTTTGTGTGAAAGACTATAAAAGAAGAGTTTTCAGACAAACAGGATCATTCTTTTTCAAACAGTCTTGGAAGATAGTTTCACGTTGAGTCTTTCAGGCAAATCTTCTGTCTTAGAAAAGCAATATTTTCCTTTAATAGAACTACCACAGCACAAGAATTTTGTTTTAGGTTTAGTTGAACTTTTAACATTCAACTCGATTCCCAATGTTGACGATTCGAATAATAAACTTCATATAAGCGGTAAGAAGGTTATTACTATTCCTACTGGCAGTTATGAAATTGATGCTATTAATCATTTTTTGCAAAACGATCTGAAATCTAAAGGAATCGAGTTTTCCTTGAAAGCTAACAACAATACTCTCAGAAGTGAAATTTATTGCAGTCATCAGATAGATCTTAGACCTCAAGATTCAATAGGTCGTCTTCTCGGTTTCACTCGTCGCATTCTTCATAAAGACATTCATCACAGCTCTGATTTACCTGTGAAGATATTGAAAATAAACGCACTCAGAGTAGAGTGTAATATTACTACAGGTGCTTACATCAACGACAAAAAAGTTCACACGATCCATGAGTTTTTCCCAAAAGTTCCTCCAGGATATAAAATCATAGAAGTTCCATCTCATGTCATATATTTACCACTCAATGTTAAGAGTATAAATCATCTTCAAATCCGAATCGTTGATCAAGACGGAAATTTAGTGAATTTCCGAGGAGAGGAAATTACTATTAGACTTCACATAAAATCTGTATAATGGGAATCGTTTACAATCCAAGTGTGCATATAAGTCAGCCATCATGTCAACCCACCATCAGTCGTCCAAAGGTACTCAAACCGTTAACACGGAAGAGCATCCAGTTTCTCAAAAGCATAGGTCTCAAAGTACGTTGAAAAAGATAAATTGTATCATTCTCTGCTGCTTTCAGAAAAATGGACGAAATTCTAAGCATTCAATCAGGTGTCGCATTCGATGAGTCTATTGCTCATTATGAGATTCACGCACATCAACCATACTCCACATTAAGTTTTAATAACAGTGATAAAATCCGTATTTCTATTCAGCATCAAGATTTATGCCTCTTACCATCATGTAGTTACATCCATGTATGTGGAAAATTACAAAAACCAGATGGACAAGCACTAACTAAAACTCATTTCGTTAACAATGGCATTTGTCATCTGTTTGATGAAATTCGATATGAACTTAATGCTGTAGAGATAGATAAAAGTAAAAATGTTGGTCTGAGTAGTCTCATGAAGGGATGCACTTCATTTAATCCAAATCAAACTCTAACATTAGAAAATGCAGGCTTGCTTGGTGTTGAAGAAGGAAACAAAACAATTGTAGATGGTCATGGAAATTTTGACGTTTCTATCCCTCTAAGTATGATTTTAGGCTTTGCAGAAGATTACAAGAAAATTGTTGTTAATATGAAGCATGAACTCATTCTCACAAGATCAAGAAATGACCTGAATTCTATAATACAGAAAGGTACTGTAGCCAACAATGCAACCACATATGAACCTCATCAAATAAAAATATAAAAGATAGAGTGGTTAATGCCATATGTTATTGCATCAGATAAACAAAAAATCCAACTGTTAAATTTCATTGGTAAAGATAATCCTATTTCTATGAGTTTTCGTTGATGGGAGTTATTTGAATATCCTCTTCTTCCAACAACAAATAAACACGTCTGGACGGTAAAAACTTCAAATCAATTGGAGAAACCACGTTTCGTGATTCTTGGATTACAATCGGGAAAAAAAGGTTCAAGATCTAAAAATGCCAGTCGCTTTGACCACTGTAATATTAGTAATGTGGGACTTTTCTTGGATTCGCAATATTATCCGTACAACAATCTCAATCTTGACATATCTAAGAATCAATTTGCTATTCTATATGATATGTATGCTAATTTTCAGAAAAGCTATTACGGAAGAGATTCACAACCATTGTTGACAAAGTCTCAGTTTATCAACTTTGAACCACTCATAGTTATTGACTGTTCACGACAAAACGAATCTCTAAAGAGCGCTCCTGTCGATGTACGTCTAGAATTTGAGTCTCAAACTGTCTTTCCAGCTAATACTTCAGCTTATTGCATGATTTTACACGATCGCATCGTTCAGTACAATCCTATTAGAGATGTTCGGAAGCTTGTCTGAATCATCTTCAGTTTTACGTAAAAAAATTAATATTTTGAAATGGAATATGCGATAGACATGATTGGTTTTAAGCAAATGGGTGGTGAATATTTTATAAAGGAAATAGCAATCATTCCTCTGAACGACAGTGGTGATCCCATCGTTCATCTATTCAAAAAACCTTTTTCATGGAAAAGGCTCTCTGACGAATTGCAAGAAGAGAACATTCGACTCAAACATAATCATGGAATAGCCTGGAACACTGATGGACTAGATTACTCTCAAATTGCAAACTTACTCCGTGAACATTTACATGATGCTACAAAAATTTTTGTTATTAATGAATTCAAACGAAAATGGTTGCTAAGATTCAAATTTCCCGTTTATAACATCAATGAATACGGATATCCATTAAACCCATCTTTTAAATGCGTTACTGTGTGTACAAACCATAATCCAATTCATAAGACTGTGCACTACACAATGTCAAACTCATGAAATTCTATCTCTCACAAAACCATTTGTAAGAAAAAAAAAAGTAGAAAAAGTAGGAAACGCTATAGGCATACTAGTTCACATCCGGATTCTAAAACACTTGGAGGAGGGTGTGCTAGAATCCGTAAGGGTTCTAACACACCTTGGGCTGTGCTAGAATCCGGATGTGCCAGTATGCCTATAGCCTATCTACTCTGTATGCACCTTGTATATGCATGTAATAGATTAAATTAATGAAGTAAATTTAAATTCGGTAATTAAAATATTACCTGGCGACCGTGAATAAAGTCAAGCCCGCTTCATTATGTTTGAAAGTTTTCAAATTTATTTTAATTGAAAATTTTTCAAAATAATTCAAGATAATGGTAAATCATGTTAAACCATTTTCTATTAACGTTATTAGTGCTAAAAATAAAAAATTATAAACGCGCAGTAAAATATTAAATTTAATTAAAAATTTTCATGGCACGTGCGTGAATGTTGAGCGTGGTGCTCTCATGGCATTGCATCATCACGTATGCGGTTACATCCGGCCAACGTACTACATGAAATCAAAGTCTCACGTTTGAAGCTTATGAAAAATATCTCGTTACACGATATCTTAGGTTTACTCAGAATCGGTCGTTATTCCTTCTCACGCAAAGTCAGCAAGAAATAAAAAGTGTCGCCAACCGATATGTTTCAGACAATACAGCCACTAATAAACTTAACTTCAACAGCGATAAAAAAAAATAATAAATAAACGTTTCTGTTCTAAAAGAAATAAATTAAAAAAAAAAAATTTTTTCATCTACATGTATTAATAATAATTTTAATGTTAATAATTAATTAATTTAATTAATATAAATAAAATAAATCAATCCATGTTCACTCAACTAATCTGGCTATGTGGTAATGCATCGTAGAGATTTAACTCTACGTTATTACCTCAATAAATTATTAAAATAATTTTTAAATTTAACCTACAGCATACATTTTTTAAAATTCTTTACAAAACTTCAAATAAATACTCCATATATTAATAGACAAAATAATAGACAAAATTTTTGCGCAATAAATCTTAAACAATAATTTTGCAACCTATTTTAAAATAGTTAGATTGTTAAATAAAACCTTATTTCATCTTAAGGACAATAAAATAAAATTTTTTTTAAATCTTCAACGGACAAAAATATTAATTAATTAATAATCAAATAAAATTAAATTGATATTAATTGAAATTATATATTTAAAATGCGCTCAAATAAAAAGTAAACCTGCATTTAACCATAATATGCTTGAATAAAGAATACATTGAAGCGAATTAAATAGATAAGTTTGTTTCAGAATAATACAAATATGTAAAATAGATTTGTATAATTTATCATTGTATTAAAATTTTTTTTAAAAAGAAAAATAATTAGAAGAATATTTCATATCACCTTTCTTATATAATTTAAAATTAAACAAATCAATTAATAATGAAAAATTATTGTAGTTAATAATTTTATAGAAACCTTCAGTAAAATCTGAGAAAATTATAAATCCACTTCAATGTCCAGTTTTCTAACATCTGTTAACCATTTTTCCCATCTAATTTCATTTTAATTTTAATATGTACTAAAATTTTTCAAAATAGTAAAAGCTATTCATTCAACTTTCTAAAAATGTTTTTTCGTAGGATACTCGTAAAGATTTTTTTTTTGCAGGGTAAAAGAATGTATTGTATTCTCCTACTCATAAATGAATAGCTGTTGTACTGCGTGCTGCAAATGCCGTGAGAGAGCCCTTGACAATCACGTGTAAAACATATTTCAAAAATTGTAAAATCCTGAAATCATAAAAGTGAAACTTTTCTTCATTGTCTCAAGAAAACCATCAGCCGTAAAAATAAAAATTTTCCTTTCTAAACCATAATTTAGACATAGGATTTTACTAATAAAATTTTTTAATCTTAAACAAATTTAAAACTTACCGGTATTAAGATATAAGAACCTTGCTAAAACCAGTTTTTCTTAAAAATCAAAATGTTTGATACATAATTTAATAGAGAAACTGTTAATAAATGTTTTAATTAAATCAAATTTGCAATCATTAAACAATACTAAATTAAATTAAACCGGAATATAATATTCAAGGCATAAAGCATCAAATGCATGACGTAATGTATGCCCAAGTAAATAACAAAGAAGGTAATCTAATATTACTAACAAGGAGAGTGCATTGCATTCGGGTCTTGGATTTTCTTCTTTCTTTGGGATCTTTTTTCTTACATAAAATCATGAAAAAAGCCACGTCCATTCGGTCCAACGCTCGATTTTTTCCGAGTTATGAGCAGTTTTGTCTGTTTTGTTGAAAAAATTGCATCTGCTTTATAACTTTACAGTTTTCGAACTATTTGTTCTAGAAGGTTTTCACTGATTGCATATTAAAGTTGAGATTAAAACCTTACGATTAAAAAAAAAAGTGTCCAAAAAGCTCAAGTTGTTAAAAAGTTATGGGCGAATAAAAATAGCGCAAATATTTAGCTCAAAAAATGCATATGTAAGAATAAAAATTAAAAAAAAACATTTCAAAAACACGCTTTTGAAGAATCACAAATGGAAAAAAGCGTGTAAAAATACACTAAAAAGTATTAAATAAATTAATCTACTTCCTTAAAATTACTTTTATACAGTTTATTGCAAATTTTACAACAATTTAAAAAGAAAAGTGTTGGCGCTGAATTGGATTTATTAAAATTAGCACCCACACTTTTCTTTTTAAATTGTTGTAAAATTTTCTCTTAATTATTGCAATGAACTGTATAAAAGTAATTTCAAGGAAGTAAATTAATTTATTTCATACTTTTTAATGTATTTTTATACGCTTTTTTTCCATTTGTGATTCTTGAAAAGCGTGTTTTTAAAATGTTTTTTTTTTAAATTTTTATTTTCTACTTTTTAGTTAAAATTGAATTTTCATGTTGAATTTCCCGCCATTTTGACGATAATGACGCCATTGGAAATTTTACCAAGATTTATTGTTTTATGCATTGTTGGACCACAAAATCGATAAAATACGGTCTTAAATTTTTCAATTTTTCAAATATTCCCGCATATAATTAAGTATATCAATATATGAATCGGTACAAATATATAAATTTGATTGTATTATCCAACAGTGTGTGTCTGTGTCTGCGTGTGCGTGTGCGTGTGCGTGTGCGTGTGTGTGCATGTGTGTGTGCATTTTGTACAAGTATCAACTGAACAAGAACCTATTAACTTGTCTTGGCCCAGAGAAAGCCTCCCCACTTGTACTTCCTCGGAGATGAGTTTGTACACCCGTCATCGCTGACCTGGACAACAGATTATTGTATTGTCATCAGAGACCAAGGTTTGTGCTAAATTTCAGAAATTTCCATCGACAAAAAGTGTCTCAAATCGAGCGTGCAAGATTTGATTACAGATAGACAGACAGACAGACGTGAAAGCAAGCTTAAGAAAAGCGTGTAAAAAAAAAGATTCCAAAGCTAGAAGAAAATCCAAGACTCAAATGCAATGCACTCTCCTTGTAAGTGAAACAAAAACTTCACTTCAACAGCGTTCGAATCTCACGATATCCTATACCACCATCTTTTTTTTTTTTTTTTCTTTAATTGGCCTTTTGATTTTTCATCATAGGCCATCATCAATTTTTGCCCCGAAGGGACTTTTTATTATTAATTTTTTGTGTTGTTCCGAGGAACTCTCTATTTTGTGTTTTGTGTTCTGCGGGTTCTCTTCCTCACGGAAAACTACGAAAATTGTTTTTCCCAATTTTCCCAGGGAGTCAAAACCCCGATCCACTAGGACGCAAGCCAGCTGCCTTAAGCAACTGAGTTACTTTTCGTCCTTTAACGACGGAGCTCGTAAGTGTGTTCATAGGAACAAAGCACATGCAACAGAGGTGCTGGCTTGAAAAACAGCCGCGAGCGGGATTCGATCCACGGTCCCCCGAGAATACGAATCCAATGCTCTTACCGACTGTGCCACAGACCGGCTCTTTACCACCATCTTCTAACGAAACTGATAAGGCACACTTCATAGAAGTCTGAAATAAAATTCCCAAACAAAAATTATCAACTAAAAATTAAAACGAATCTAGCGTCAGCTTGAATAAATATTTCTTATAAACTAGCAACTAAATGCCTAACCGTCAATGAAATCTTGCTTGCACGTGAGAGGCGCAAATTAAAACCGTGAGAAAAGAAAACGTGATAAGGGAAACGAAGAATAGAAATGCCATATGAGCGAAATTATAATTAAGTATATTAGAAGCTTCGAGCATATACTACTGGAGGAAGTCTCCGAATGGCAGCAAGCGTTACAAGGCGAAGAGAGAGAAAGCCTCTATTTTGGTACGTGCTGTCTCTCTCTAGCCTGATTTGATTGGCTGCTTCTGTTCCCCACTAAGAAAGTGAGAGAGAGATAGCACGTACCAAAATAGAGTCTTTTTCTCTCTTCGCCTTGTAACGCAGTTAATAGCTGGGAGGCTTCCTCCAGTAGTATATGCTCGAAGATTAGAAGAGTTTCAAATAATAATTTTAATTTACCAACAATTTTTAGAAAATAACAAAATGAAATTATGATTTAATAGACTACACACAGGTCAACAACAAAATAGCATTAGGCGTTTTAGAAAGATTATAAATTAAGAGATTCCTCCAAGCGTGTTGCTTTTCCCGCCTGAGGGTTTTGCGAAATGTATGACATGCAGATTCATGTATAATAAACCCTTTTACCCATAGCACTAAAATTGTAAAGCTATTTGTAGCATTCATTTTATAAGTAAATAGAAATAAACTAATGCATAATTTATTTCTTGTAATATACGAAATTTAGTTAATAAAAAGAGAAATCTAAAATAGGTTTAAATAAAAATAACTTTGACTAAAATCTTAAAAATTTGAAATCGAATAAATGTAATTTAAACTCAAATTAGAAAAAAAATATACTGAATTAAAAATCTACTTATTTTTAACAATATCTTTTCTATTGCAATTATTAATATTAACATTTTAGCAATTTTGTAACAGGAGAAATAAAGAAATAAATTAAATTAATTTTGACGTTCAAAAGAATAATTTTTATATATAAGCTAACTTCAAACCTTCTGCGCGATAACGCTACATTCCATTCTCATGACGTCGGTTTATACATAGAGTGTTAAAACAGGCGAGCGGAAATGAATAAATAAACATCTTGAATTTAAACCGTAATGCATATTAGTTTCTAAATTGTAAATAACATTACTTTAAAATGTTTCGCAATTGTTTATAATATTTTGAAATTTTCTTATTTAAAATCTCCGTCGAATAAAATATTTTCGATTTTTTAAAAATAACTTTTACTTAAATTCTATTGCTACATCGTAACGTATCCCAGAATTTTATTCTGTGTTGTTACTAAGCAAGTACATGTTATACTAAAATTTTTATGATGCGTAATAATACCATTAAAATAAATACATCTAAGTATAAGGCTAATAATGCATTTACATAAATGATGAATAAACCTAGACATTGTTAAAATTAATATTCATTATTTAGAAATATCATGAAATTTTAATAAATAGAATTAATTTTTCTAAGATATGAATTTTAAATAATGAAACGCGTTAAAATAAACCTACAACAATTTTATTGCCTTACAAAAGAATTTTTAGCTATCTATTTTGGTGGAGTTAAATGTTTTTTTTTTTTAAATAAGTTATTAAAACAACAAAATTATAAATTATTCCTTTTTCCTTGTCTTAACATAAAAACAAAACTCGATTCAACATGAAGCTGCTATTATTACCATTCCAAGTAAATTCAATTAATTTCATTCGTTAACAAAATTATTGGAATAATTTAATACTTTTATTTGAACAATTTCAATTCAATTCAAACTTTCTTTCCAGAAAAAAGAAAACACAAAATTCTTAATAGAACCCATAAAGACCTTATCGTGTACGAGTATGCGTCATTGACTGAAGCCTTCGTGCGAGGGATCGTTTCACGCGGGGGGGGGGAGGGGGGGCAAATAAAATCATAAAAAGGTTAACATCAAGTACAAACGCTGCATGTTCTCAAACAAAATAGTTACCACAAGCAGAGAAAAAAAAATTTTTTAACTCTAGATAAATAGAATAATTTATAAATAATTTATAAATAATTGAAAATCACATGCGAGATCGTATGTATTCGCGGTCATTGTCAATATCACAGAGAGTTTCCTTTTCGTGAACAATAAAATTTCTCTCTAAAATGAATGCTTTAATTAATCTTATTTTAAAAATACTTACATTAATGCGACTAAATTCACAACTTACATGCTACCTCGCATGTAGTCTTACAAACCAAATAAAATTAACTAGTGATATAAGATTTACTGTTAATTTATCCAAACTAGTAATTTGCTACTCAATATTCAATAACCGACTCATAACTAACGCTAAAATAATCCCAAACCATATAAAACTTTATTTTTAAACACGGAATTGCATCTTTCTGTTGCAAGTTTAAAAAAAAAAAAAATTTTTTTCAAGTTTTAATATATTTTGATTGCACGCGGCAATCATTTATCAAAATAAATAACAATAGTTATTAAAATCTAAATCTATCATTAAAAATAATAGTAACCAAGAGCATAAAAACAAGCCGTAACACTTAATATTTAAATTTAAACACAATACAATAGCAAATTTGATAAATAATTTACGCTTGGATTAATTATTCAAATATCAGTGACAATTGCCTAACGAACTAAAATAAATTATGCCAAAGAAATATTTCTAAAATAACTCAACCAAATAAAACAGGTAGTAGTTTTGTAAGATAAGAATTTTTGCAATTAAAATCAGGTAAAAACATAAATTAATAAAAAGTAACCGAAACGTAAAATCAAATCTAAAAGATACATTACCATGTGGTATTGATTGTCGATCTATGGTGATCTTTTACCGCTACTGACGCAAAACAGAAAACTGTAATACACGTTGCCACCCCAGTGAGGTTACCCGCGAGGATCGGTGTGTTACCGACCTAGGCGCTATGGATAATCGATCGACATGATCGAGAATCAATGCTATTCGGATAAATCATATACCCATGGTAACACCATAGGATAATACCATTACGAAATCCATAGATCACTTGATATACCTTTTCATTAAAATCAATTTCTTCCTATTTTTCTTCGTGACTAACTAATTTAACGCACATAAATAACGTTGTTAAAAAAATTTGTTTTTGTAATTAAAAAAAAAAAAAATAAAGAACGAGTTCAATAATTACTCAGTTCATTTAATTAACCTAAAAACAATATGTATTCATTGATAATTTCAATAGTTAACAAATTAACAATTTCTATATAGGGATATATCTGGAACTTTTTAATTTTGAGAAATTGTCTTCACAACAATTGAAAAGTCTATAATACAAGTTTCTGGAGTGGCACACACTTCAATAAGGGCGTAAATTGCTCATTTCTGTGAGTAGAATGTGTAATTAAATTTTGGTATCGATTGAACAATCGTTGTTCACGGTACATAATTTTATACGTCAAAAATGATACTTTTTTCATATTTTTCTACGTGTGTTTCTTGAGCTATAAAAAAAGTAACGTACTTTCGATCATTCTCAAATTTTCTGAGCATAATGAATATGGTAAAAAGAACAGTTTAAGCCTACCCTGGTACATGTGCCTCTCTTTAGGAAGCTGTTAGACTATTTTTAATATAAGTGTAATTTTTAGGTGAAAATTACACTAACATTAAAAATAGTCTAACAGCTTCCTAAAGAGAGGCACATGTACCAGGGTAGGCTTAAACTGTTCTTTTTACCATATTCATTATGCTCAGAAAATTTGAGAATGATCGAAAGTACGTTACTTTTTTTATAGCTCAAGAAACACACGTAGAAAAATATGAAAAAAGTATCATTTTTGACGTATAAAATTATGTACCGTGAACAACGATTGTTCAATCGATACCAAAATTTAATTACACATTCTACTCACAGAAACGAGTAATTTAAGCCCTTATTGAAGTGTGTGCCACTCCAGAAACTTGTATTATAGACTTTTCAATTGTTGTGAAGACAATAAGTGTAATTTTTAGGTGAAAATTACACTAACATTAAAAATAGTCTAACAGCTTCCTAAAGAGAGGCACATGTACCAGGGTAGGCTTAAACTGTTCTTTTTACCATATTCATTATGCTCAGAAAATTTGAGAATGATCGAAAGTACGTTACTTTTTTTATAGCTCAAGAAACACACGTAGAAAAATATGAAAAAAGTATCATTTTTGACGTATAATATTATGTACCGTGAACAACGATTGTTCAATCGATACCAAAATTTAATTACACATTCTACTCACAGAAACGAGTAATTTAAGCCCTTATTGAAGTGTGTGCCACTCCAAAAACTTGTATTATAGACTTTTCAATTGTTGTGAAGACAATTTCTCAAAATTAAAAAGTTCCAGATACATCCCTATATATTCAAACACCCCTTAAATTTTTTTAACTGAATTTCGCTAACAAATAAAATTTCATCTTGAACATTTTCGAAATTGTGATAAATCTACTGAATAATAATATAATTCTTTTCAACAAAAAGTTTATTGCTACAGCTATAAATTACAAATGTAAATTATTTAAAGTAATATTTAATTTTTAATATGACCCCGTTGCCAAAACAAAAGTACGTAATATTTTATTTATTACTAAAGAAAATTAGATTAAATTATGAATGATTAAAAATATGTTTGAACTTTATTTAAAAAAAAAAAAAATAATGAAATAGTTGTAAAGGAAATTCGCTCTCAATAAATTATTTTGAAATTAGACGATTTATTTACCATAAAAATACTCAAGACATTTCTATTAAATCATTAATGATATCCACATTTCTAAACTTGTTAGAAGAACATCGTAAATCAAGAAAACAATAAAAATAAAATAGTTACTACTTTATTTACAAACCTTTTTATATTCTACCAAAAAAATTAGATTTTATTTAAAGGTTAAACTTTAGTATGCCGCAAAATTGAAATAAAAAGAAAATTTATCCATCTTACCATCAAACAGGTTAAAGTTTAATTTCAAATATTAATGCATAAGCCTAGATTGTACCGATACTAAAATCATTCTTAGTAACATTAGTAAATAAATGAAAATTTTATTTGTCTCCATTTTTTTTTTTTTTTTTTGACTTTCAACTTTTCTGTTAAAACAAACTAATTTAAGTCTTAGTAAAAAAATTATTAAATAAACTAGATTAAACCTTTATAATTCAATGCAATTCTTGGTTCCCTAATAAATTTGAATGTAACAATCCGAGTTCCTAAATTCAACTTTTATAAATTAATAAAGGGTGTGTCTAGGCGGCGAGCAAGCTAACTCTAGCGTACGCTAATCTCTGTTTATTAACTCTCCTAGCGTACGCTAGATTAGCGCACGCCACATTAGCGTACGCTAGATTTGATATATACAAAATATTATCAAGAAAATAATCTATCTCTTTATTGTACGCAAAGCTCGGAAAACTTTTACGTTTACCAATGAAATATTTATTTAGCTAGCGTAGACTAGCGTACGCTAGATTTGATATACACAAAATATTATCAAGAAAATAATCCATCTATTTATCGTACGCAAAGCTCGGAAAACTTTTACGTTTACCAATAAAATATTTCTTTAGCTTCGCGTACGAAAAAAAATTGTTCAACGCTTGTGAAAGGGATTATTAGTGTACCACAGTCGCACGCGAAAGAGTTTATCAGCGTGTCACCAAATTCGCATGTAAATGAATGTGTCAGTTCGCAAACGAAATTATCAGCTCCAAGTTCCAAAACTTTGTTTTCACGCACTTTCGCACATGAAAAAATTTTAAAATATCTTTTAAAATTATTTTTCAAATTATTTCTTTTGTTAAACATGAAACCAATAACCTAAAAACACAAATACCCCTTTGAAGGATACTTGGATTTTTGGGTTATTGGATTTTAATTCAACTAAAGAAATAATTAAAAAAATCATTTCAATAATTTAAAACCGATAACCCAAAGCCCCAAGTACTTCATAGTGGGGTATTTGGGTCTTTAGGTTATTGGTTATTATATATTCTAATTATTTTTTTTATTTTTTGTTTAGTTGAATTTAAAACCAATAACCCAAAAACCCAAATATCCCTCTTGGAGTATTTGGGTCTTTGGGTTGTTGATTTTAAATTATAGTCTGTCTACGCGGAGTATCATCGCGCACGAAAAGTGAGGTTCGCGTACGCAAACGTATCCCCACCATGTGACCACATAACCCCTCATTTCTCGTACGCGAAAAATTAAAACCTCTTTCGCAGGCAGATATAAAATTTTCTACTTTTTTGCGTGTGAAAATAACATTTTATACTTTAGCATTATATTTCTTTAATAAATTCAAAACCAATAACCCAAAGACACAAATACCCATCTAGGGAGTATTTGGGTTTTTGGGTTATTGGTTTTAAGTTCAACCAAAGAAATAATTTTAAAAAAAATTTGAATAATTGAAAACCAATAACCCAAAGATCCAAGTACCCCATAGAGGAGTATTTGGGTCTTTAGGTTATTGATTTTTTAATTTAACTAATAAAAAATGAAAAATATAATTAGATTATTTTAAGACGAATTACCTTAAAACTCAAATACTCCTTTATGGGGTACTTGCGTTTTTCGGTTATTGGTTTTATATTATTTTTTACTGTGGTACACTAATAATCCCTTTCGCATGCGTTGAACAATCTTTTTTCGTACGCGAAGCTAAAGAAATATTTTATTGGTAAACGTAAAAGTTTTCTGAGCTTTGCGTACGATAAATAGATAGATTATTTTCTTGATGATATTTTATATATATCAAATCTAGCGTACGCTAATGTAGCGTGCGCTAATATAGCGTACGCTAATATAGTGTGCGCTAATCTAGCGTACGCTAATGTAGCGTACGCTAATGTAGCGTACACTAATGTAGCGTATGCTAATATAGCGTACGCTAATGTAGCCTACACTAATGTAGCGTACACTAATATAACGTGCGCTAATCTAGCGTGCGCTAATCTAGCGTACGCTAAGAGAGTTTATAAACAGAGATTAGCGTACGCTTGCTCGCCGTTTAGACACACTCATCAATAAATGCTCATGTAAAATGCCGCAATTTTGTTTGGGGCTTTTTCCGAATTAGAAAAGCACCGGAAAAACCCTTCACAATATTTCTACAAACTATATAATGTAAATGAGTTGGGATTAATTCATTATATTAAAATAAGAATACTGCCAAATTTAATTATTTAGTTACTTTTATTGAAACCACAATTAAACAAAAATAGGCATTGTTGTTTTAATAGATAATTGATTCAAAAAAATAAAAAGACATATGATAAATGAAGTTACGTTTAAAAAAAAACACAAGAATTAATATTAAGTTTTCACTCATATCATAGCAAATTTAGAAAAACTACAATATTCAACCAAAACAGTAAAAAGACTTATCTGTACAAAACTCCTTGTTGTCCTTGTTGCATAGCGTTCCTGATCATTTAATGGATGATTTGAAATATAAATTATGTAACTTAATATAACAGAAAAGTTTATTACATGCTTTTGTCTCAGCATTCTAAAATTTCTATTAATATTATACATGAGATTTAAGCTCTAATTCCTTCAAAGAATTGCAGATAAAATTCAAGCCAACCTTGCACTTTAACATGATATTTTAAATTGTAAGACAATATAACGGTTTTTATAAAATGCTAAGAAATTAAAAGCTGACACTAAACCAAAAACATCTATAGTTACTTGTATTGCCCAGCAAACGATAAAAAAAAGATAAAACCAAATATCTTAAATAAAATTTTCATACAACTTGCAATTCGTAATAATTCGGTGTAGCAAGTGAAATTTTAAATGTAAATTTGACTATAATTTTAAATACAGAATTCCTTAGAGCGTCAGTGGCGTAACCGGCTAAGGCGCACGCCTTATACGGTCTCTACACTTTCGCTCCAAGCGGTCGGGGGTTCGATTCCCGGTGAAAACACCTGAAATTTTTTTCAGGTTTTTTTCATCGGAAAAAGAATCTCTGAGTGCGATGGATTAATGTTCCTGGCGTGGGTTTTCTCCTGGGGGAGTTTTCCCTACGTCACAGGTCTAAAAAGCCTGGGTAAATGCGGAAACCGACCGTAGAAATCTGCTTACCGACTGCTCTTGGAACGCGGCAGTCCATGATTTCTCGGGGATTGGGTAATTTAGCTTAGCTAAAATACGAGGATCTGAAACTAGTTTAAGATAAAAAGAGGTTAGGTAGGAACATCCTCACACAGAGGTGGTGCGGGATGCCGGTATATAGCCATAGCCGATAGGCTGGGAATACCAGGGGCCACTAGGGCAGCATATGAAAAAAAAAAAAAAAAAAAAAAATACAGAATTTCGTCAAATAAGAAGTAAAAGTAACAAATTGCTAGTTGCATACACGTATATTTAAATATATTCCGATGCACATACCTTAATTAGATTTCCTTGTTCTCAGATAGATTAACACCAACAACAAGGTACCCGCAAAAAAATAATTTTCTGTTATTTAGTCAGCAGAAGTTTATTAACTTCAAACTATGGAAGGTATTCATACTTCAAATTGGTATGCATCCCAATGTAATTAGAGAATCCCAAAATACAAGTAGTTTACATCTTTCCCCTATCCCAGTACCCAAATAACCTAACAAGTTTCCTATAAAAATTGGGGCGGAGTCACTAAGAATTAAATTTTTTTTTATCAAACATATTGAAATATATTAGTATTTTTCAATTATAGTTTAATTAGTCTCATATCTGCTGGCGAATGTAAGACTATAATTTTGATTTTTTTTGTTAATATTAACTTTTTTTATCAATTACATAATTAAATTTTGTAAATCAATTCTATCGTGAAAGCTCCTTTACTTATATTTTAAAAAGAAAAGAATTTTTTTTTTAAACAAAAAAATGTAATAGGTACCTAGATAACTGCAGTTAGTAAGCTAATTTAGGAAAAACATTTGGCTTTCATGGTGGTGGACAGATGGTCCACACACGATGGCTTATAGGGCATGACTGATCACCATGCAATATATTATAAGCAACCGTGATTAGCCAATACTAGATGTGCGACTCGAGTATAATGCGGAATAATTACAAAAGGAAAAAATGATACAAAATGAAATACAAGTTGAAAATGAATTACGTAATGAATAAAATGAATCCCATACAGACACTTTTTATAGTGATACAACTCTTTTTGTCAGTTCCAATTTTATTTTTTATTACTTACAAGGAGAGTGTCATGATATTGAGACGCCGATCCTGCTCAAATTTTGGGAGATGATTTTGGGTGTAGAAATATGAAAAAAGCCAAGGTACCAGACTCTA
Organism: Anastatus disparis; assembly: GCA_017163975.1. Taxonomy (NCBI): domain Eukaryota; kingdom Metazoa; phylum Arthropoda; class Insecta; order Hymenoptera; family Eupelmidae; genus Anastatus; species Anastatus disparis. The sequence continues at coordinate 955,728 of JAFFSR010000366.1, read as the reverse complement.
CCGCTCAATATTTATCTAATTACAGGCAAATAAAGAAAATCACTATAAAAGTTACTAGATTTTCAAACGCTTATAATTCATTAGCATTGATAGCTAGAAGCCTGAACCTTTTTTTAAATGAAAGTTGAGCTTAAATCCTTTCGAATTATCACTTATAGCATCCCGAAATATTATTTTTCCTAAAGTTATAGAGGAATAAAAATTGAAACAAATTTTAGCATTTATTATTAATTAATTAAAATTAATGTTATGAAGACGAATTTCAGGTCCAATTTTTATCCCTCTATAACTCTAGAAAAAAATAATATTTCAGAATGCTATAAGTGATGATTCGAAAGGATTTGAGCTCAACTTTCATTTAAAAAAAGTTCAGGCTTCTAGCTATCAATGCTAATGAATTATAAGCGTTTGAAAATCTAGTAACTTTTATAGTGATTTTTTTTATTTGCCTGTAATTAGAGAAATATTGAGCGTTAGAGTCTAGTACCTTGGCTTTTTTCATATTTCTACACCTAAAATCATCTCCCAAAATTTGAGCGGGATCGGTGTCCCAATACCCTGACACTCTCTTTGTTAGTTTATAGTTTTTTATTTATTTATTTATTCTATTATTAATTTTTTTAGTTTGAAATTTTTCTTTGCGGGTAATTTATTTAGATTGAGTTCAATGTTTGCGTGTTTTTGACACAATAATTCCCAATGATGATGAGTTCACCCAAGCAGCGCAGATTAACGCAAAAATGTAATTTAGTCGATCTTAGTAGCGAAAAGCATGAAACTGAACGTGGTACGCAGAATTGATTTCGCAACAAAAATAATTAATTATTCTTTCAAATAATTTAATTGTCACAAAAGCTCTTGATTAAAATAAAAGAGATAAAACTATTGATCAGTTCTATCTCCATTCTAATTTTCTAAAGGCTGGATACCTACGAAAATTCGACAGGTTGTATTCAACGCGTCTAACAGTATATAATAAGTTTCTGTTGTGGTGTACGCGGTACATCCAAAATTCTGTAACTCTGACGAGAAAAGAAAAATACTGATGTATCACTATCACTCACGTTTTTCTTTTATCCTGTTTTGATACTTTTTCTAAAAATGAAAATTTATTTTCTTTTCACTAGGCCGCAACATGACTATTTTGCGTCCTACGGAAAAACTTTAAATATCTCGGCCTCGAGAAAAAAAAATAGTATATTGGACCATAGATGGGTATTGGTCGCCCTGGCTCGTCGCAACCAAGGGTGATCGGTGTGCATTCTTGATCGATAATGTACTATCTTTGTATTTTTATCACTTATTTTCCACATTTAAAATATCTGATTTATGAATTCTTATTAAAGACTCTTTTAATAATTCATCCCCATTGTGGAAGGTTACGCCCTGTGTATATACACTTTGGGAAAAATATATTAACCTTCAATTCGTTTATATAAATTGCAGTAAAATAATTGAAATTATTTTTCGTGACTTCTTCGTGTAAAAAAAATAATGATAATAATAAATTTTTCCTAAACATTAACTTCTTATCCGGAAAAATTTTAGAAAATTTTTTTTTTCTTAACCCTTTTATATCAAAATTCTAATAATCATATATAAATATAAAACTATTGACCAATCCCTTCTCTTAATTTCTACCTTATGGCTTTTAACCATTAGTCGAAAATTTCTATCGCGATGTATACCGTATGAATCTCGTCAGCGTGCGTTGATCAAAGCTCCATGAATTTATTTCAATTGAAATTACTAAAAACTCTCTCATGTTATGACTTAAGGTATGAACCGGTCATTAACTCTTTATCCCATTTAACATTATTGCTAAATAATTTAATTCCTATAATAATTTAAACTACATTTAATCTTTATCTAAACTTGACTTAACTTTTGATTTCCTGAACCTCTGGCTGACTAGTACCCGGTAGATGTATTAAAATTCATGTACTCACCGGAGATACGTAACGTGATTTTTGTATTTATTTTCATGAGTTCTATATAATTGTACAGTAAAATATGTTACTTTTCGTGCGAGTCTGCATTGGATTTATGATGGGGAATGTGGTCACCATTGCTTTTTCGTTCTAATTCTTACTCCTGAGACTGGTGAATCAGTAATATTTGAATCCTGTTCAGAACCAAGTAATCTTTGATATTCTGTTAATTCTAATAGCTGGTTGCGATCGATATTGAACTATCCGTTGAGATGTCAATGTACTTGAATTACCACATACACATTTCTGTTAAGGTGGGTTTTTAGGTTATGTTACTTTTCTAAAAACCCACCATAAATCCACATTTCTATATCATGATTTTTTTTAATCTTTAATATAGAAATCTACTCCAACATTTCAACTCTAATTTTAGATTGTATTGTTTTTTTTTTTAAAGAAAAAAAATCTCTTGCCTTAACACTTCTATCTTGAAATTTAAGATAAAACTATTGATCAGATCCGATAATTGAATTAGAATCGCGATCTCGGTCTCATTTCGTTTCTTAGACGTTATTGCAAGTTTTAGGTTTCCTTCTAAGTTGTCATGAAGACTGAACGCAACTACGTGCTAAGTTCGAATTATTGTATTTTCTCACAATAAATTCAATAGTTTAAATCATCCTAACTAAAAACTAATTGTCGGGGACGACAATAAACTTAGTAAGGGGGGTGAGGTCAACAAGTGACTTACGAAATTATTAAAATCGGATGTGATATTTATTCATTTTAGTCAATAAATATCTATTATATTGCGTCCTCGCTCTCATACATTATAATTGTAGCTTTCTATGTCTACTGAGTTTTCACATTTTCTTATTTTTTGTTTTTGGCATTTCTAGTTCTTTTGTTGCAGTGTCGATAACTATGTTTTAAACACATACCTTATTTTACAGATCTTCTCATTAAAAATATTATTAAAAGTACTTACTATTTTTAATTCTTCGGTAGGTAGTGATGGAATTCTTAGTCATTTTCATAAAATTCATATTATCATTTAGCAGCAAGGCTTCGAATTCTGACTTAGTCCGCTACCACAAGCCGCTAGGCTGATGCATAAAGGCAATTATTTCATCGAGAGACTGCTCCTTATGATATTTTACGAAGACCTGCATGCTAATTAAATTCCTTAATCCTCGCGATTGGAAATCCCACAGGAAGTTCCAGACTAGGACAGCATATCGTGCATTATACACAGCACACAACCCATCTCAACCTAGTACTCCTTGCCAGGCGCTCAAGAAGTTTTCCTATTTTATGTCTCACACCCTTCAAACTATAAATATTATTCTTATTAAAGCAAAGAATAAAATTTTTAAATAGATATAATTCTTTTTAATTTTTCTTTAACTAACATTTAGTTTACTTGAATTACTTTTCGATTACATTACCCTTGATTCATATAAAATTCAACCCTTTACATTCGTTTTTACTATCTTCTAAAATTTTATTTACAAGAATTTTACCGTCCTTATATTACTATATTTTTATAAAAGAACTTTATTTAACTTAATTAGTAAGAATTGAAGTATCTATGTGATTCATTGTGTTCCTACAATGTATCTGATAAAAATTTAACTTCAGCAATTCTTATATCCTCTTGGTTTTCTTATACCAGCTTGCTATTTTAAGGAGTTTTCTGAATTCTTTTGCATTATTGCGTGTACTTTTTGGATAGCGACGCCACAGATTACGTTCAGCAGCGGAGCGCGCTATTTTAGTCCAAGGCTGGAGTTTCCTGTGCCTAAAGAATTTAAATTTAAAAAGAAGGAAAATACATAATAACTATAACTTCTAATAAAAATTCTCTATGACTATCTACGGCTCTATAATTTCCACGTATGCACTACTTCAGGATCTGTTATTGAATATTTTCTTTAGTAAAAAAAAAGGAGAATTTCCTTACAAGCCTGTATATTACTAACTTTGTCTCACCAATAAGTAAGCATAAGACTATGTTGCTATTAATTTTATTTAATTTAATGATTTTCTGGATAACTAGCATGCCAACCTTTGGGTAAGTCTCTATACGTTTCAATGAAAATCTGTACTCAGAAAATTTTCTATCACTCACTTTAGTTCTATCTTCAATCGATTCAGTAGAATAAACACAAGTAATATTAAAGGTATCCATTGTAATTGTTGTAATTTTTACAATAATTTATTTGACTATATTCTTTCGATATGCCTCTAAATAAAAAAATACCCTTCGCTATACGACTTTTTCGTTTGGAGGTTGTTGTAAATAATCTGTGGGTTTTTGGGATAACTTTACGTTTTCTTTTCCTTTTGAATCGTTTGGAGATTGTTACTTACAATATTCAGTCGTTTATCGGCAACTTTTTCCCAGTATTTCGTTAGTTTTATGATCACCAGCGTTCCGTTAGGTAATAACCTAGATCGCTCCGGTGATCTAAAACTTGTAGTAAATATTTATTGTTTAATATTTATAATCAATCACTTTCACGTACTTACAATCTCTTGTCACTACGCCAACGTTTGTAATACGACTGATGGTTCTGGATAGCCATGAATAATTCTTTAAATTCTGTTTCTTTCTTATTTTAAGGAGGTTTCTTCCAATTTCTTCCGTCGATGTTGATCTCTTTTCTATACCATCGGGTTACACTACAAATACGTTTGGAGATTCTTGCTAGAGAATGTCGGTCTTACAGTACCATGGATCATTCCCAATTTATTAAACCTGTGCTGATTTTGGACTTTCTTCTACTGATTTACTCCTTTTTCCTCTTCCGCAACATGTCTAACGTTGTTGCAAATACATTGTTGCGAATTTGAATGGTTTGGAGATTGTTGCTAGACAATAATCTTTCATTAGTGTACAGCAACTGCAGTTATACATCTTTTAACTAGAGGTCCACATTTCTTAGATACTAATGCGTTGTGTACATTCCTTCGAATTTTTAGACCACCAATCGGTCCAAGTTCGGACGTCAGTATGACTTCCGAAGCTCTAAATGCGAAACGAAACCATTGACTTTCTGAAATCTTTTTGCTGCAAAACATTCAGTGGGCGAAATAGTGAAGTGGATTGACTGAACAATAAGTAGGGTTAATCAAACGCGCACATGCTATTTAAACGGCTCTGAACACACTGAGGGAATTTAAAAAAAAAAAAATGTTTCAGTTATCTTATTTTTGTTATTTTTAATTTTTTTTTTTATTATTTTGTTTTGTCTTTTTATCATCTTATTCGTAAGAAATAAACTTTAATTACTGTATCGCACCTAGACGTGTCAATGCGTGGCGGATTGCCAGGGTTTTAATTAAGAAATTATAAACTTGAATTCACTAATTGTGTAAATTTTCTCTAACCATAGGTGCGAAACCCTGCGAATTGAGTCTGATAGTAGCTAGAAGAGTAAATTCAAGAAGGATTTCGTTGTAGGTATTCACGAAATTAGTCTATTGTTATTATTTTGCGGGTATTTAGCAAGACTCAGTACCTATTGTAACTAGAGAAAACGCGAACCGGAAATAGGAATGACGAACAATACGGTAGATACTCAAAACCGAGACGCACAAGCCGACCCATCCATATTGATGATGACGGCGATTGCAAACAGTTTCGCATTACGTAATACCCTACAGAGTCTGCACAGTTTTGACGGGCATAATATGCCTTGAAAGGATTTTATTCAGGATGTTTGCAATGGAAAAGAATATGTGCCTGCAGGAAGCGAAGGAAAGTACGCCAAGGCCATGATAACGAAGTCACGCGGAAATGCAAGAGACTGCACATATGGGCATTCATTCGCTAACATTGACAGCCTAGTGAATCACTTAAAAACTAGATTTGCACCAAACAAGACATATACTTATTATACAACCAAGAATAATGACATGAGGATGAAGCAGGGAGAGACTGTAGGAGATTTTTATGATCGACTCAATATCCTACTCAGTGGAGCCAAGAATGTCCTAAAAGACGACATCCCAGGTGCGACCAATTGTAAACCTGATTGATATGATAAAACCTTTTGAGTATGCGGCTAAAGACATCATCAGAGGGTTACCCGCTGACATATCTGTGCAAGTGGATGGAAAAAACCCAGCCACTTTAGCTAATGCATATAAGGATGCAGTGCGAATGCAGACTCGCATGGAAGCAAAAATATTGCCTGACACAACAGACCGAATTTTCGACTGTAAACCAATGGAAGCCAAGGAATCCCAACAACTGGAATAATAGACCAAATAGGCATCAAAGCAAAAACTACGCATCTCAACCTATGGTAAATAATAATATGCAACCTGGATCTCAACAGAGGCAGGAACGCACGAACTATAATGTGCAAAGAGCCGATCAACCTTAAGTCAGGCAGATATCGCAAAATTATAACGTGAATAACTCACAGCAGAGGTTTAATTAAAATCACTATACGCCTCGACCGAAATATACTCAGCAACAACAGCAGATGTTTTCTCAGGATGCACGTTTATACAACCCTTATGGGCCCGGAGAACAAAGACCTACCACCAAATACCATCGACCACAAGGTTATGCTAAAGGATATAATGTCTATAGAGCGTCTAATAATTATAACCGGATGCCTTCCATACAGACCGAAGATCCACGACAACCTGCATTCAATAACCAGCCTGTTTTAAACTGGCAGCTGGCTTGTCGCAACCAAGAGAGAGACGAACCAGAGACAAGTTTCACCAAGCTCATCCCAAACTGCAACAAAGAGTGCACTGCAACAACCAACTCAGCAGAACCCAGCACAGGTGATGTTGATAGGCGAGACTGCAAACGAGTTTCCATGTATAGGGGACTTACTGATAATGGTAGTGAAATAGATGAACCTACCGCTATTAGACTACATGTGACTGAAGGTAGACATCCTTGGATGACCTTCATGATTGATAACGGTGCAGCAGTCAATTTAGTAAAGTGCACTGCTATACGAGACGACATACCATACGATCCTACTCGAAGAACTGAACTAAGTGGTATTACCAACAAGTGTTTAAAAACTTATGGTACAACCTGACTCACTCTACGGAAAAGACCAGTGAAATTCCATTTAGTAGGACTATCATTTCCCATCGATCAGGATGGACTAATAGGTGAACATTATCTTAAGGAAGAAGATGCCGTCATATCTTATTATAACTACGTGCTCATGATATCAGGAGACACCATGCATCCCATTCCGTTTATCGATCAAGAACAAGATAAGACCAACTATACTAATGATGCTACTCATGGAGGTTCCATTGACCAAATATCCTTGGGCGAACTTGACACTTCAGTGGACCCATTGGACAAAACCGCAACCCAATACTGAATTCCTAGTAGGAGCAGACAAGTATTGGAAATGAAACTTTCTAATACACATCTAAAGAAAGGATATTTACCTAGTGTAGAAGTAGGGAATGACAAGGTGTTTCTCGGAGAAGGACTTGTCAGTAATGACAATGAAAAACGCAGAATTCTAGTCACTAACACCAGTGAGGACGATGCTCTAATAAGCGTCAACCCTCGCGAGATTCTGCCTTTTGAATACATGGATCCAGACTTTTATTCAGACACCATGACTGAGACTGAGAAAGGGCGTACTACCAACCCCTACCAAAGAGTGCAGAAACTCATTGACATCATGACTTTAGACCATTTAAATCAAGAAGAAAAGGCACATGTAGAGAAGCTACTGACTGAATATAATGACGTATTTCTTCTACCTGGAGATCCTTTACCTGTTACTCATTCAACTGAACATAGGATACCTACCACCGACGATATTCCTATAAATACCAAACAGTATCGGCGTCCGCCTATTCACAAACAAGTGATTAAGGACGAAGTAGCCAAGAAACTCAAGGACGGCGTTATAGAACCATCTTGGTCTATAACGCCTATAATCACCTTCAAATAATCCAGTGGTGATAGTCCCTAAAAAACCGGACAAATACGGGAACCCCCGTTGGCGGATAATCAATGACTTCCGTAATCTTAATAAAAAGACAATAGGAGATGCTTATCCATTGCCAAATATAACCGATATCCTGGACCAACTTGGAGGATCGATCTATTACTCAATGTTTGACCTAGCTCATGGGTATCAACAACTACCTTTACATGAGAACGATCGTCGGAAGAGTGCATTCACCACTCCCAACAGCCGTTATCAGTATACACGTCTTCCGGAAGGCCTTGAAGGGGCTCCTGCAACTTTTCAGCGTATGGTCGACAAAATATTGCTTGGATTACAAAATACAGAGATGTTAGTATATTTAGACGACACTATCATCTACTCAAAAGACTTACAAGACCATGAAAGAAAGACCCGAAAATTATTCGAACGTCTCAGGTCAGCAAATCTCGTGCTTCAGCCTGAAAAGGTGGAATTCCTAAGGAAAGAAGTGACTTTCTTAGACCATATAATCAGCGAGAAAGGGGTTGAACCTGACCCTGGGAAAATCAAAGTAGTTCAAGACTTCCCTACGCCGAAAACTCCTAAAAATATTCGAAAATTCTTAGGATTGGATGGATATTATAGACGATTCATCCAAGATTTTTCTAAAATTGCCAGACCTTTGTCAAATTTGCTAAAAAAAAGGATGCAACATTCGAATGGGAGGAGGTACAAGAACAGAGCTTTTAAACTCTAAAAGGACATCTTATCAAGTCGCCAATCCTAATCTTTTCTGATTTTAACTAAACCTTCACTTTAACTACTGACGCTTCTGATTATGCTATCAGAGCTGTGTTAAGTCAAGAGAAGGATGTATTTGACCACCCAGTGGCCTATCTATCACGACTATTGAATCATGCTAAAAAGAACTATTGTACCACCGACAAGGAGTGTTTAGCAGCATTGTATGCTATGCACCATTTTAGACCATATCTTCTAGGCACAGAATTTATACTTCAAGTAGATCATGAGCCATTAAACTGAATGCATAACCGGAAGGATCCAGGACAAAGAATAATGAGGTGGATGATGAAATTCACTGATTATACGTATAAATTTAGGTATAAGCCTGGGAAATTAAACACCAACGCTGATGCCTTGTCGAGAAATCCAGTAGAAACACCGACAGAGTAGGAAATCAATGACCTCTTGCCAAAACTAAGAGTCATGACTCTAGACAGGAAAGGCAAAAGAACTCTAGAGGGACTGCCAGTTGCTGAAATTGACGAGACTCCTAAAGCGAACAAACCAGGCACCTCCAAACCAAAACAGCCTATACCACCAAGAAGGCGAGGGAGACCACCTGGCCCCCTAAATAGACAAAAAGTACCTGAACTTGAACACAGTGTAATTACACAGCGAACCCGCTCTAAGCAAGTTACACCGCCTAAAACCACTAGTGGTATTCAGCAAGGACGAGTGACAAAACCAGCAGCCACTCGAATTAAATCAACATATCGGGAAACACTTACAACTCAAGCTCACAAGGCTGTGACCAGTAAAGAAAAACTAAGTAGCCTGATGGCTACTTACTGACTTAGTACTGACATATCGAACGATCGCAGCAATAAACTCAGTGTGATCTCTACCAAAAGCAAGAGGCTGACAAAGAAAAAAACTGCTGATGTCTCTGACACCGAGAGCGAGGCAAGCACCTCTTACACTGACGTTCCACCTCCTATAAAAGATCCACGACAAACTTGTCTAAGGAATCCCTTTACCACTGAAGTTGAAGAACCATCCAGTTCAAGGGAAAATATCGAAGAAAGTAAAGCAAACGAAATCAGCAACCCTTGTGTTATAGAAATGGAAGCCGTACCATTGAGTGATACAGGCGAGTGTACTAATATAGACTTTGAAGGTAATACTTTAGAATTAACAACTGCTACCCCCAAGAAAGCTCGAAATTCTGACAGCACAAATAATCCGTGCATAAATATCTCTGAACTACCTGATTATGAGGGAATAACTTCAAAATCTCTTCTGTCATTTACAGGTTTAAATTATCTTAGTCGAAATCATGACAGTCAACATGACCTAGCTGTAACTTTGCCAGCGAGCATTATGAAGCTCACAGCTGCCGACAAACAACGAATCAGGGATGACTGTAAGTGTAAATCTAAGGAAATGGAACAAAGCCTCCAAGAGTATTGGTTTAATACAGGAAACTGGTATTTTGTGGAGAAAAACGCAGACTCACCTGTCAAACCACTGCCAAAATATTTCTCCGAAGACGAGGAGCCTACACCTTCTCAACGAGAAATCTTAGACCACATTGCAAAGAAACTGACTTTAGCAAAAGGGCACCATGGCAAAAGCAAGGAAATAACAAGCATTAATAAACCAAAAGAAACGGAACAGGATCCCGTAGCAGATACGACAATACCAAAGAAAGTATCCTTGCTATCGGAAACTCATCAAATCGTGAGTACTGCCCAGCAAATGACTGACCCTGGGGCTGGGTCTGAGAAAGCTGACATAGAAGATAATTTAGACGCCTCAATAATTCCGCGAACACAAAAGCGAACGTTATCAGCCACGCCTAGTGTGCGACCAACGGTACCAGGACACAGCAGTACTCCCAGGACTGTGAGAAAGTCAATACAAGTACCTGACTTACAAGCCATACCAGAGGTAACGGAAAAATCTATACACATCGAATATTCTAGAGAACCAGATGATGTTATGGGTGTAATTTTACCCAACCCACGGGTTTGGAGTGATGACTCATTTACATATGATGCCAGTAAAAATAAGACTGACACATCTGGCAACGAACTTCAAGTAATAAAGCCTACTAGGCATTGTCTCACATACCAGCGAGATAATATCATTATCATATTTATCTTAGGTGATTGTAATCGGCATGATCTAATAACAAAATTACTAAATGACGTCAAAGCAATAGAGCGTAGAGTTATAAAGAGACGAAAACCCAAGAAAGGAAACATCTTTATTACCCCTTATAAATAGCACAGTATATTCTCACTGGTAGTTAAGGATTACGAGGAGGATTCGTTAGATTGCGAAGATTTGCGTGATATCTTACAACAAACCATTGAAATATTTAATAGAACATCACTATCGCTAGAATATCGAGGATGAGTAAGGTGACTAATCACCTAGCGCCTGGAACACTTAATAATATTCTAAGGGAAGCATTCCTGAATGCGGGTATCCTTATAACTCTATGCTACGGGAAATCAGAATACCTTACCGAAGAGCAAAGAAAACCAATTATTTCTACTCTGCATGACAGCTTGATAGGCGGTCATAAAGGCATAAATCAAACTTATGCTAAGATCAGAGAAAGATACTATTGGCCCGGTATGAGGAATGATATTTTAGATTATGTACGCAATTGTGCTACTTGTAAAGAACACAAAATAGACCGGATCAATAAAAAGGCTCCTATGATAATTACCGATACGCCACTGGACAGCTTTGACAAAGTTTTTATCGATACCGTTGGAAAATTGAGATTAACGACTTCGGGGAATTGCCACTTGCTGACTATGCAATGCCACTTGGCTAAGTACGTCATAGTAATTCCCATTCCGAATATGAAGGCGACGACCATAGCAGATGCTTTAGCTAAAAATTTAATATGTTCATTCGGAGCACCTAGAGCCATATTATCCGACAGAGGTACTAGCTTTATGTCTGATCTTATAGCAGCACTATTGCAACTACTTGAAGTAACCCAATCACGTTCTTCTGGTTACCGATCACAGACGACCGGTGCGCTGGAAAGTAGTCACGCTCCTCTCGTGGATATTATCAGAACGTATTCTGAACACTATGAGGACTGGGACCGTTTAGCCCCATTTGCCGCTTTCTCTTACAATACCAGTGTCCATGCTTCAACGGGTTTTACACCATTTGAGTTGGTGTATGGAAAAACTGCTCGTTTTCCCCTCAAAATAGCATCTGAAGATCGGCTGGCGACATATAACCAGTATTTAACAGATCTCGTCAAAAGATTGGATGAGATGAAGCTAACAGCTGGACAAAACCAGGTGGAAAAGAAAATCCTTTCAAAGAAATATTATGGCAAAAAGGTCAAGACATTCCAACCAAAAATTGGACAGTATGTGTATGTAAAAAACGAGCCTAGAATCTCAGAGCTCATACACTTAGCCATGAAGGGACAGATTGAGACCTCACTTGATGATTTTCATATAGAAAAGCATCATGGTAATAAGTGGCGAGAGGAAATATAGGAAAGACCCGAACGCGCAGCTACGCCCCTAATTTTGACAGCCAAGCGACTATTAAGTGTAACGCGTATACTTTCTAATGTATAATATCCCTACTCTGATGCGGCAGAGTAGGAATATAGCGGCAAGCGCCGAAAATGCGAAGCATCTTGCTTAACGAAGAGCTTGTGCTCGGCACTCGTGTGTCATCTCTTCAGAAATAAAGATTAAAATAAAATGTAATTACCGAGTCAGTGCCTTTCTTTGTGTTATTCGCTCACAAATGATGGTGAAGAAGTTTGCCGAAAGAGCAGCTTCCTAACTGTGAGTGAGCGAATAACATTTTACAAATAATTAAACCGTGATAGATTAATTATCGCGAGTGATTAGAAAGTGTAACTAAGTGTGGTGTGTATTTGTTTAATTTACCACACTTGTCTAACTAAATTCTCGTAAAGAGGCTAAAGCCTAAAAGTTAAACTCTTGCAGAAGCGTGAGACTAGCAAAGCATAGCTTGGAGTTTTCACGCCGTTGCAAGAATAAAGTATAATCGCGAAGTTTATTGAATATATTCGCGTAACAGGTGATACATGAGGCCCAAGAATCCTTATGCTTTATTTCCTTCCTCCTTTATCCTTTTCTTTTCAGGAAGAATCATCAAAAATAATATACTTTGAGTAAGCTAGGCATACGAACCCGAGCTTACAGAGCATGGCGTCTCTGTGGTGCACGGTTTAGCTTAGCTTACTCGCTTATCAAACAAAAAACCTTGCTCGTATACGAATAAGAAATTCGTGTGCGATTTAAAAGTGCGTTACACACTTGCTATTCATCTAAATAACAAGTTGTGACGTCACAAGATCATGACAACCCTACTTTAGGGATTAATCTTCTATGGACTGCAAACGACAGAATTACCATCTCATGAGCTGACACCCTTACAAACCAATCCTGGCATTTATTATGAAAAAATTGGCATTTTACGACTCAAGCGAGCAATTTCAATGGGAAATTCTTATACACGTAAATACCGACGTAGTCGACTCTCAAGTCGACATAACTGATGTTATAAATCAGTCGATTAGTAATTGCCATGAGCAACTCGCTAAACTGAAATGTCAGCCTAAAATAACTGACTAACGGACAACCGCCATCGACATTTACCGAGAATACCTAAAAAAACTTTGTCAACGAGAATTGCGAAAACACGCTGAACTCGCTCGTGTTATTAAGAAAACAAGACCAGGCTCATGAGCTTCGACCTCAAGCTAAGAACCTGTTGACGAGATTGCATTTTAAAGATAAATCTAGTACAAGCCAATAGTCTATCAAAAGATTTATGACACCTCTAGGTATCATTGAAATTATTAGCAACACCCTTTTTGGACTAGCTACAGAAGACGAAATAGAGGAAGTACACCAAAATATTTATAAGCTGCTAGATGATAATAAAGAAATCATCAAACTAGCTAATCAAAAAGCTCATCTAATACCAGCAAATTTCAAATGCCTCGAGAATATCACAAACAACCATGCTGACGCACTAAAGAATTTAGAGAAGACTTTCCAAACGCTCGAGTCACAGCAACAACGAGACTCCTATCTATCAAGACTTACTGCACATCATAGCCGTTTAGCCATGGCTATAGAGCAAACTCGAGAAGCTTTAAAGCAGCTAATCGACCTAGTTAAAACCTTATTACAAGGGAAACTACCCGGCGATTTATTGACGCTCCAACTTCTAACTCAAATGAGCCAGGATATCACCGATCATTCGAGTGACTGTGATATACCTATGTCCACCAAACACATGAGACCGGAAGAAATAGCAAAGATCTCAAAGATAGATGCTGTTTATGACAACAACCAACTAATAGTAATGCTATACTATTGCTACCTGCCTATGGTTGAAACAGAACCATATGTGCTGTATCGTATGTACCCTTTATTGACAACGCAATCATGGAAAGACCAGCATCTTGGTTATGCAAAAGCCAACTCATGCGTTCTTAGCATTAAATGAAATAAACAAACAATATGTCAAATTTGACCATGACTATCTACATGAGTGTACAAACCATCCTTATGGTTTAATTTGTAAAACTCATTGGCCTTTGCTAGACGTTCTAACCTCTAAAGATTGTGAACTTCTATTATTGACGCAGCCTACTGATCACTTTAGGCATTGCACTATAATTTATCTGACTGGAGTTATCTTCACAATGAGGCTACATGGCTGTACTCTTTAGTTGAACCAACAACTGTCAGAATCACATGTTATCAACAAAGGGACCAGATATTACAATTCAATGGGACTGGTAGAATCCAGATACCTGATGGTTGTACTGGAAGGACCACACAAGTGACTCTAGGAGGTATGACAACTCGCACAAGAACAGAGTTTTACACCTATCAACCTAAGTTACAGCTGGAAATTACAGATTTATTGACAGGAAATATTCCTGACCACATCATAAATCATAAAGAATTACCTCCAATTCTGCAACTTAAAAAGGACTACAGCTGGAATAACCACGACGTGCAACAAATTTCTTATAAGCTAAAATAAATTGCACAACATAAGTTGGAGAACGACCAAATCCAACACACCGTGTATGAAAGTTACGGTTTGGGAATACTACTGTGCACTGCAGTTTTAATGCTGTCAGCCAAGATCATAAAATGTAAACGCACCTTTGGTACCTATGAACTACGGGCAAGGAAACGTTATTAATCAAGAACCTGCCATGATTTAAAAGCCGTGACCATCGACGTAGGAAGCAACACCATCTCTCTTACTGACAACAACCCGACTACGACTACCGTTACTACCGAACAGAGGTGAAAACAAACCGCCTTACTCGACAGTTAAGAAATAACTTTGACGTCTCTATTTCTAGACGAACACCTCATCAGGATGTCAAGAAATGAGATCTTGCAATTGACTAACAACAAAGACCAAACCCTTTGGGAAATCATCCAAGATCTCGAACGACAAGGGCCTGTCCAACAAATAACGACCCTAGAATACGTTCACAATAAGTATACTAGACTCCAAATAGTATTTTTTGACCATTTTTCCGTAGAAAAATCACCACCTAATGACAAAAGTGACTCTCAAAACGCTGACCCAAACAGACTTTTTTGTTTAGTAACAAAAAACGACACGGTACAAACTTTAGCTTCTGCGTTTAGACCATTTGGACCTTTAGACTACTTACATATTACTCGCAGGAAATTAAGTGAAAATAGGTACGGATACGTGAGATTCTTGTACCAGACGGGCGCTCAAACAGCTTTGCTACAGACTCGTAACAAATACGGAGCAAGACCAGCTGAGCCTTTACGACAAAAATGTAAACGAAACGAAACTCAAAACACCTGGACTAAATGTAGTAATTGTAATTACGACATTACATCCCAATATAGACGCATTCATATGCTGTTGTGCCAGGACCAGCCACAATCGACAGGCGGCTCTGTTAGACCGCATGAGAACCCCATTTACTTTATATGCAACTTGAGTAAAAAACCAATTATAGGTTATTACGCGATGCATAGTAAAGACTGCGTCTACACGCCAGACGTACACGGACTTTAGGAGACCACCTCTGACAAGGTGCCTGATGAGACTGAGTCACAATTCGACTCATTGACTTGGGCAGACGCACCTAACGGTAGCGCAGCTCCGACCGACACCTCAGTATCCTTCGACAATGCTGACGAGCATTCTTTTTCCTTGACAGAATATGAAGTGCTCCAACAGGCAATACACCTTATCCTTAATCCTGCAACACCCAAACCGCTTAATCTATGTGTTGATAACCTAGAACTTGACTAACAAGTTGAGTTTTTTCTTCACTAATGCTAAATAACATATGTAATTAGCTTTCGACTAACTATGCATGCGATTAACCCTATTTCTTACCAAAACAATCTTTTAATACACCTCTTGTTTTAGGTAAAAGGAACGAGAAGCAAAACTTGACGACCACCAGCCGAACAGCTGGCCTGTACCATCGACGACCAAAGGCCTAAGTATAGCCATGCTTAACCAACCTCCTATCAACGATATGGGGCAGCTACAAAACAAAAATCAACCCACCTACAGGGGGGCAAACGGAAGAGAACCCCGCTCCTCCTGTGAAGACGGTACATCGCTAAAACAAAAAGATAAGAAGATTCTAATAGCGCTCTAACCTATTTAGATATATGCATTCTATATATATATATATATATATATTTTTTTTTTCTCTCTCTTTCTTTCTTCATTAAATGATTTTTGCTAAGCGGAATCCTTACCCTCATCCAATCCTTGTTATTTCCTTACATTATTCTCTTCAAACAAATATCTCAACCATAAGTAGCACTCTTGCAACCCATTCGCTATTTTATCTTCTTAAAAATATTTAAGTAACTAACCTATGTACTTTTATTTTGTAATGCAGGTTTTCCTTGGATCCCTGCTGCTTGCTCTTACCGCTACCCTCTACTACCGGGGACGGCAGTTTTTCCTAGTAAGGGGGGGGGTGTTAAGTAACGGAAATTTCGCACTTAAAAATTTTTTTAATTATTATTAAATACTAAAAATTATTAAATAAAAATCTTAATTCTTTTCTTTCATAGTGAAAAGAAAGAGGCCTTAAAAGCGTCAAGGCCACTTTCTTTTTACACTTTTATTAAGTTCTGAGAATTTGACAGCCTGACCGTTGACGGAGATCGTTGCAACGTCCACTCTCTTTACTCTTCTGCGTTGAGAGTGGGGGACTCGACGGTCATTTCCATGCACTGGGCAAGGGAGTGCAACAGAGAGAAAGAACGTTACCTCTCTTTTCTTTGCATTTCCTCCCACTGCTAATGATGACGACTGAAGTTAGCCTGACGGTTTGGCTTCAATCGCCAGGGCGAACTTCAAGAGAGACGCGCGCGACCAGGCCTAAGGGCAGTACGTGTGTGCTGCAGCCCGCGAGGCTGCAGCCACATTTCCTAACTTTATCACTTGATTATTTAGCATACTTTTGATGAAAAATTTTAAAAGAAATTTTATTTATTAAAAGTTTAATATTTTTTCGGTAGTCAAAGTTTCTATTCCTTTCTTGTACGGTAATTGCGATGGTAAATGTCCAACATCTAAGATCTATTTTTAATTTTCATTTTTAATGGTTTTTCTTTCGTGAAATTTTTTGTTCAACGTTGTTGTGCGCGTTTAAATGTTTCAAACAAGGTGTTGGGAGAGGTTTTCCACACTAGAGGACAGCAGGCGGAGGGATCAAGGAAAGCCGGCAATGCTGTGCCCGCCGGCCACACTGTATAACTGATCAGATAAAAGCCTCAGTTTATGAAAGATATTTGTTTTTTTTTAGTTAAAGAATTTAGACAAAGACCATAGTTATCACTGATATCTTATATGGTTGAAATTACTATTAAGATTAAAATTTGCGGTTTTAGCTCCGAAAATTCATCAAAATGATTTGATTTTATGTTTTTAATTTATGTTAGTAAATTTAATATAATAAATCAGATATGTCTTTAACTGTGTTTATTTTATTGAAGGGATTTTGTTAACCCTATATATTTAATGTAAAAATTAATTACAGTGAATTTACTCTTACTTTACTAAATTAAAAATCGGTTTGATTTCTTTTACAAGGTAATGAAAATTTAGTTATTAAGGGGGGGATTTTGTTCGGGGAGGTAAAACTCCTTGAAGAAAACCCCGCTTTTACAGAAGAACATAATTATCAAGTTATTAACTTGCGGAATTATTAAAAATAAAATAAATTTAAAACTTCTACCGATTTTTTAAATAAATTTGATTTATTACTAAAAATATATGAAATCCTGTAGGACATCCTGCAGGATAATCCTACAGAACTTTAGCGCAAAATACATACAGGATGTCCTGCAGGATACCTGCAGGATTTTTTCATAAGGATTTCCCTTAAAAAATTTTATATAATAAAATTATGATGGGGGCCTCTAGGCCTAAGGCTAGTGTGGCTAGTGCCTAAATCTGAAACTGATTAACAGTGTGTGTATGTATATTTATATATATATATATATATATATATATATATATATATATATATTTGGAATGGTTATTTCGCACGCGTTTCAAAAAAGAATTATTTATTAATCTAATATGACTTTTAGCTAAGTCTATAAATTTTACTATATGCGGAGTCACTGAAAACTATTAGAATTTTACTAAATATTATACAGCGAACTCCGATTGTGCTAGCTAGTAAAGTTATTGATAAGTGACAAAATCTTACTCTATGTATTTATCGCCGCGTGTCCCGTTCTCTCTTTCACCTGATCAAGAGACACGTTGCCGATAGTATAGTTTTCGTTGTTTCTAAGGGTTAAGTCCTCACTAAACCCGCATACTATTTCATAAATATATATATATATATATATATATATATATATATTTAATGCGATCCGAGAAACAAGGACCGCGGAGGCGTCAAGGTAAGCAACAAGAAATATATTTATTAAATCATAAATAGTCAGGCGATATAAATTAACTGAAAGCACGCTGAATTTAGGCTCAAAACAATTTATCAACTAAAAAGAATCAGTATAAAAAAAGGGTCATGACTAATGTTAATTTAATATATCGCAAATAAGAATAGATTTACTTTATCACAAAATTTAATTATTAGAAAAAGAAAGTGAATAGGGAGGACGCAGCGCGAACTATTACTTTACTAAATAAGAATAAACGCGCGCACTTTTAATACTTAAGTTTCGTCGAAGACAAAAACTTTACTTAACAAAATTTATAACTACTTACTATTACGCGTAGAAGCTTCTATTTTAATACATACGTCGGATATCCTCGAGCGTTGGCTAATTCAGCGCAAATCAAAGCAACCTGATCGCTGGAGCTTGTCGACAACAGCCAAGATGTCCGATCAGAAATACCAGTTAATAATGTTTGCCGAAAAAGACTATAAATTGTAGACAAGTGATATAGTCACGCACTGGCTTGTGCTTGCCTTGAGGGCGCGCGTTAGCTTCTGCTAGCAATCTTTGTTGAAAGCGCCTGCTGTGGCCATACCAGCGCAATGCGGCTTCTCTCAACTGCGTCCAAGTTTGCCACCTGTATCCTGTTATTCCTAAACCAGGTTGCTGCAACTTTAGTTAACAGTTCCAAGAGAGAGGATAGTAAGTCACTCTCGCTCAATTTGGCCAGCACGCGTCACTCTTCTACTCTGGTCAAGAAGACGTCTATGCTTTGGCCTTGTTCACCGGAAAATGTTACATTCCAGCGTCTTACTATGTGACCTACGTCCATAGTTTTATTTGTGTTTGTTGGTAGATCGCTCTGCCTGGTCAGATAAGTGTTATCCGTCGCACTGTTTGCAGTGTGAGAGGTCCCCTTTTCCGCGACTGTGCCTGCTCATGCAGCACTTGCTGGCATTGTATTATCATCGCCCCTTATGGGGCTTCTACTGCGACTATCAATGATGCTGAATGTATCTTGAAATCCAACGTGTATATTGCGTCCTGCATTCTGTTGATTTTGCTGGTCGTATAGCCTAGTACTTGACGACGTAGGATACGCTGATTCGTTAGGCCTTTGCCTGAAATATGCCATTCCTTGTTTTAGCGTAGCCACTTGTCTATTCAGCGCTTCCAGATAGTTTAATAACTCCCTTGGTATTCCTAGGAATTTTTCTGCTTCTGTGCTATTGTTAGGCGCACTTTGCTGAGTATTTTGCCTGATATCTTGAGCCTGAACGTTATGCACTCTGTTTTGGACAATACTTGCCAAAGTAGCGTTTAAATTTTGCGCCATATTTGGGACCTTTGCCAATATGGTGAATGGGTGTTCTTCGTTTTGATCCATGTTATCATCATAGATGGTAGATACTGTTTTTTCAAAGATGGTTCTTTCGATGAACTCTTTTCTGACCAAAAGGCGGAGCTGTCGCGCCGCAATTTGGTTTTCTCCAGAGTTTGATTGATCGAAGTCCGCCACTGTATAATTACCTAGCAGCCATCGCACTAATCGGTATGACTACACGAAAGATACTCCTTTCTGCTTTAACTCTAAAGTTTGGAGAAAATCGGTTACGTCATCGCTAGATAAGCATATTGCCCACTTATCGACTTTTCCAGCGTCGGCTTCACAATTTTTATCGACCGTTTTCTGTTGTGTTGCCATCTTGTATGAATATTTTTATCTTCATTCTTGAGATATCTTCTATATATTTTACCGCTCGCTGTTCTACTAAGGCTCGCTGTGTGTGTGTGTTCTTTGTTTATTTTATAAAGAAAATATATTTTGCTGGTCATTTGCATATGATTTTACTAAAACCATAAACACACTCAACAAAGAAAAATTTATTAAATATTTATTAAAATAAAAAATTAGATGTTTTGATTTTTGGATTTATACTAGAATTTCCAGTAATTACAATAAATTTATCAAATTAAAAATGCAATATATAACTAAATGAAATTTAGCAATATTAGTCAATTTAAAATACAAAGTATTAGTACATATAACTAAATCCAAAAATCTGTGCGTTCTTAAACTTTTGTTAACAATGCACACCTAACTGTATTGGGACAATTTTTTTATTTTACATGTGTATTTAACGTGTAGAGTAGAATAATTCTTAATCAAAGTCTTCGAGAAAATTTTAAAATTTCTCTACAACACACACAGCGCCGGTCGATTGCCGCGCTACAAGCTGACAATCCTTGATGATAAAGAATATATAAATCGAAATTTTCCACTATGTGTAGAAATAAAAATTTTGAATTTGAAACTTCCTATCCTATCCTATATTATATTAAAGTGAAACCACTTTTTTCCGTTTTTCCGGTTCTCCGGTTCTCCGCATTTGTTAAAAGTGTCTAATCTTTTGGTAATAAGAGTAGCAATTTTTTATTGGGCCCTATATAATTAGTCCTCATTAGTCATAAGCATCTTTTTGGGTCATATTTTTTTGGGTCTTATATTTTTTTGGGCTTTCTATTTTTTTGGGCCTTATATTTTCTTGCGCCCTATATTTTTTGGGCCCAATATTTTTTTTTAATTTATATTTTCTTGGGTTCTATAATTTTTTTGGGTCCTATATTTTATTTAGCTCTATATTTTTCTGGGCCTTATATTTTTTTGTGCCCAATATTTTTCTGGGCCCAATATTTTTTTGATCTCTATATTTTTTTAGACTATATTTTTTGGGCCTTATATTTTTTTGGGCCTGATATTATTTTTTGACTTTATATTTTCCTGGGCTCTATATTTTTTGGGCCTAATATTTTTTCGATTCTTATATATTCTTGGGCTCTATATTTTTCTAGAACCAATATTTTTTTGGGCCCAATATGTTTTCGAAATTAATATTTTCTTGGGTTTTATAATTTTTTTGGGTACTATATTTTGTTTAGCTCTATTTTTTTGGGCCTTTTATTTTCTTGCACCCTATATTTTTTTGGGCCCAGAATTTTTTTGGTCTCTATATTTTTTTTGGCTTTATATTTTTTTGGGCCTCATATTTTCTTGCGCCCTATATTTTTTGGGCCCAATATTTTTTTCAATTTATATTTTCTTGGGTTCCATAATTTTTTTGGATCCTATATTTTATTTAGCTCTATATTTTTCTGGGCCATATATTTTTTTGTGCCAAATATTTTTCTGGGCCCAATATTTTTTTGATCTCTATATTTTTTTAGACTCTATATTTTTTGAGCCTTATATTTTTTTGGGCCTTATATTTTTTTTGGCCTCATATCTTTTTTTGACTTCATATTTTCCTGGGCTCTATATTTTTTGGGCCTAATACTTTTTGGATTCTTATATGTTCTTGGGCTCTATATTTTTTTAGAACCAATATTTTTTTGGGTCCAATATTTTTTCGAAATTAATATTTTCTTGGGTTTTATAATTTTTTTGGGTACTATATTTTGTTTAGCTCTATTTTTTGGGCCTTTTATTTTCTTGCGCCCTATATTTTTTTGGGCCCAGAATTTTTTTGGTCTCTATATTTTTTTTGGCTTTATATTTTTTTGGGCCTCATATTTTCTTGCGCCCTATATTTTTTGGGCCCAATATTTTTTACAATTTATATTTTCTTGGGTTCTATAATTTTTTTGGATCCTATATTTTATTTAGCTCTATATTTTTCTGGGCCATATATTTTTTTGTGCCAAATATTTTTCTGGGCCCAATATTTTTTTGGGCCTTATATTTTTTTTGGCCTCATATCTTTTTTTGACTTTATATTTTCCTGGGCTCTATATTTTTTGGGCCTAATACTTTTTGGATTCTTATATATTCTTGGGCTCTATATTTTTTTAGAACCAATATTTTTTTGGGTCCAATATTTTTTCGAAATTAATATTTTCTTGGGTTTTATAATTTTTTTGGGTACTATATTTTGTTTAGCTCTATTTTTTTGGGCCTTTTATTTTCTTGCGCCCTATATTTTTTTGGGCCCAATATTTTTTTTAAATTTATATTTTCTTGGGTCCTATATTTTATTTAGCTCTATATTTTTCTGGGCCATATATTTTTTTGTGCCAAATATTTTTCTGGGCCCAATATTTTTTTGATCTCTATATTTTTTTAGACTATATTTTTTGAGCCTTATATTTTTTTGGACCTTATATTTTTTTGGGCCTCATGTCTTTTTTTGACTTTATATTTTCCTGGGCTCTATATTTTTTGGGCCTAATATTTTTTGGATTCTTATATATTCTTGGGCTCTATATTTTTTTAGAACCAATATTTTTTTGGGTCAAATATTTTTTCGAAATTAATATTTTCTTGGGTTTTATAATTTTTTTGGGTACTATATTTTGTTTAGCTCTATTTTTTTGGGCCTTTTATTTTCTTGCGCCCTATATTTTTTTGGGCCCAATATTTTTTTTTAATTTATATTTTCTTGGGTCCTATATTTTATTTAGCTCTATATTTTTTGGGTCTTATATTTTTTCGGGCCCAATATTTTACTGGGCCCAATATTTTTTTGGTCTTTATAGTTTTTTGGGCTTTATATTTTTCGAGCCTTATGTTTTTTTAGGCCACATTTTTTTTTGACTTTATATTTTCTTGGGCTCTATATTTTTTGGGCCCAATATTTTTTCGATACTTATGCATTCTTGGGCTCTATATTATTTTGGGCCTAATATTTATTCAATTATTATATATTTCTGTGCTCTATATTTTTGGGACCAATATTTTTTTTAATTTATATTTTCTTGGATTCTATGATTTTTTCGGGTCCTATATTTTATTTAGTTCTATATTTTCCTAGGCCTTATACTTTTCAGGCCCTGCTTTTGTTTGAGTGCTATTTTCTTTGGGCCCTATATTGTCTTGGGTTCTAATTTTTTTGGATCAAATATTTTCTCGATTCTTATATATTCTCTGGCTCTATATTTTTTTAAAATTTATATTTTCATGGGTTTTATAATTTTTGTGGGTCCTATATTTTATTTAGCTTTATTTTTTTCTGGGCCTTATATTTTTTAGGCTCTACATTTTTTTGAGTCTTATTTTCTTTGGGCCTCATTATTTTCGGCCTCTTATTTCTTGACTCCCATATCTTTTTTGGTCCTATATTTCTCTAAGCCTTATATTTTTTTGGACCTACTTTTTTTAAGTCCTATTTTCTTTAGGCCTTTAATTTTTTTGGGCCATTTATTTTTGTAGGCCTTATTGTTTTTTAACTTTTTTTTTTGGTTTTCATTTTTTTTAATCTTATATTTTTTTGGGTGCAATATTTTTTTTTATTATTATATTTTCTTGGTCTCTATATTTTTTGGGCCCAATATTTGTCTGATTCTTTTATTTTTTTAATTCTTATTTTACTTAAGCTCTCTATTTTTTTGATTCTTATATTTTCTTGAGCTCTATATTTTTTTGGCCCAATATTTCTTTAAATCTTTTTTTTTTATTCTTATGTATTCTTGGCTCTATATTTTTTTTAACCCAATATTTTTTGGATTTTCATATGCACTTTGGCTCTATAGTTTGAGCTCTAAATTCTGCCATAATAAACTAAATTGAACTTGATTTTTCAATAATGTTCATTTAGCTTCCATGTCGTACAATTGGTAATGTTTGCCTGAAATCTCCTGATGCAATCACAGTTTTACCACCAAAAGGTTAGTTCACATCGCATAAATCGTAAAAAAGACGATCAACTGCTTCAAAAGCAAATTTTGAAGTCACGGATATTTTATCCCAAATAATTAATTGTGTTCTCTTTGGTTGCTTTGTGCAGAATTAGGCTTAACATTACAAGTTGTACAATCTGTTATATTTAAGAGGACGTTGTATTTCTCTATCCTTTTTTAATCGAAAAATGTAGGTTTTTGGAAAGACTAGTAGCTATTACTAGAAATCAATAGTTGTCCGCAACTCGTACAGTAAAAAACAATATTTTTTCTACTGAAAACAAATTAATTCTCTAGCCTCACTCGTAATTTTGTAAGTATGTCATTTCGTTTTTTGAAAACAAAGCATCAAAATTAATTTCATTATTAATTAATTTATTTATTCCAGCAGCCTCTTAACGGTAGTTTAAATGTTGTATGCACGGTTTTTCCATCGACTAATGAATTTGCTGCTATAGCTGTCCAAGCTACACATAAATAATGTATAGTATAGTATTTAAAATATACTATTAAAACTATTCTTTACTTTGGTTGCTTAAACTTTTTATAGTAGAGTTGAATATTGGCCTTTGTTTATCATTTAAAGAATTTCTTTTCATTTCTAATTCATTACGAATATTATTATTATGATTTAAAATTGTTTGATTATTATCTTCTTCTATAAATGTGTTTATGTTAGGTAAATCCATTGACTTGTAAATTATTTTTAATAACATTCAATGCAAGATTTTCACCTATATTTTTTTCGTATTTGGGATGGTATAACTTATCTTTATATTTGTCATATAAATCTCGTGAATTTATAGGATTATGAAAAAAGCAAATGACAGCAAATAATTCATAAAAAATATAAAGGAATTGTGTTGAAGATGCTTCTTCCAAATATCTATTCCATTATTCATCTTCATTAATTAATTGTTCTGCCTTAGCTGCCTTGTTCTGGGTAAGGAGGATTTTCTAACAATTCTACTTCTTCTTTATGACAACAATTGGAGAAATCGTTACTTTTAGTATATTCGAAAGCAAAATGTTTCGCATCACAATAAACACATGTATTTGTCATGGAACCAATGTTATTTTCAGATATGAGTTTTTCATCAAAATATATATTTGCTATACAACCAATCAGTTTCGAATTAATTTTTTTATTTAATTTCTTCAATTATTTTTCTACTTTGTCCTTTATTGTTTTATCAATAACTTATTTCAATACAATATTATGATTGTTACTATGATAATTACTTGTTATTTTTTTATGAGCTTGGATTGGAAATTAGATATCAAACTCGATAAACCTAACCTTAAAATACGATACATTGAAAGTTTTTATTATAACTTTGTATGTATAATATTTTGGTGGATTTCTTAAGTTGTCCGCACTAGAGTTTAATCTTACAAATTTTTACTTTGTAGCAAAAAAACTCGATTAAACGCATCGTTTATTCATAAGTCAGGATTGGAATTATTATTAGAAGGCGGGCAGCTTCGTCATGTTCTCAAGTCCTGTTACAAATAAAGCTTATTTTTTATCTATTTCTTTTGATTCTTTTTTTTCTTCATTTAATTTAATCTCAACTCTGCTAATTTTATTATCGTTATAATTTAAGTGGATTTCATCGATTCCCATTATATTATATCAGTATTTGGTTTTTAAAAATTTGTATACGAAATGTCATCGTCAATTTCCATCAAAATTGTTTCATGATTCGAATTCTTTTGTTCACGATACATTTCCATGATCTTTTTTTGTTCTGCCAATAAATGCATTTGTGAGTTTTTTTTCTAATAGTTCAAGCTCGGAGAAATCTAAATTTAATGGTATTTAATTTAGACGTTGCTCATGACAAAAACTCCTCCTTATCATGTCCGGTGGCTTATCGTAATTAATATTTGCATTATTATAATTTTGCAAAACTGGAAACATTCTTATTTGTTGCGTTCTAAAAATTCTTGATAAACGTAATCTCATTGGAGAAACATCATATTTCAAACAACATGGACCTAAATTATCAAGTATTGCAATAGCGAAAACAATTGCAAAAACGCCACAATCATAATTATCTGTTTGTGATTGTTCTGTTTTGAATACTATGCTCAATTCTGATTTGTTTGGAAATAATCTGTTTATATAAATCTTATGCTCACCTGGTAGATATTTAAGATTTAAACTGTCATATACATGAATTACCTTATTATTATAATACACACAAATCCGGTGACACTTTTCCAAATTTCCGGAAAATAATAACTGTGTAAATTCTCCATCAATCGGTACTGATTTAATATGTTGTGATCTTCGAATTGGTAAAGTTAATTGCATGTTAAATGGGGTGTCCCAGTTTGAAATATTATTGAATTCTAATATGTGAATATCAGTTCACATGAAAGCAACTTCACTATACAATCCCTATCCTTTAACAATCAATTTATCTTTCTCAGTCAAAACCATTATTGAAAATTAAAATTCTTTTAAGAATTTTAATTCATTTTTAATGAACTTTTTCCAAAAATATTCATAAAATAATTGCTTTTATATCAACTAATTCAATACACTGCCTTTTAACTTCAAAAGCTAAAAAATAAAAGAAATTATGAAAAATGCTATGAATTAATCGTTATATGATAAATAAATGATAATAAAATTTGTAAAAATAATATAACGATAAAAAATGGTTATTTTTAGCAATTATACATTTATATATATATATATATACATACATGGGACATTTCACACAAACTGGAAGAGCAAAAAAATTAAAATCGCTGAAACTCTGAGAATATGTTCTGTTTGTTGCCCAAAATGTGTGAAAAAAATTCCAAGGATTTAGATTGGAAGAATCAAGAGCCATAGATCCTTGAAATTTGGAAATTTTTCAAAATATTTGGAAAAGTACCAACTTTATGATTTTTTTTCTGAAAATCCTAATGTTTTACAGAGAAATTCATAAAAATACTTCTTGTTGTAAATAAAGAGGAGAGTTTGCATGATTTTTTACGGACCTAAATTTCGAAGTTTTCTATTGGTTCTTCCATGTATTACATGGTAATTGGAATAACTCATTGTTTGCCACTTCAGAAATTGCTTTTCGACGGCTGATTTTCTTCTCTTTTTTATTAACTTTAAAATAAATTTTTGATTGTGTAAGAAAGAGCCATCAATAAGGAGTTATTAAAGTTTGAAATATATATTTTAATGTATCATTTATTTTTTATATTGAATATAAATGTATATTTCCATCTATGATCAATTTTTATATTGAAAATAAATTATACATGAAAATATATATTTCAAACTGTCATAACTCCTTATTGTTGGCTCTGACTTACATGATAAAAAATTCATTTTAAAGTTCATGTAAAATAGAAAAAAATAAGCCCGCGAAAAGAAATTTCTGAAGTGGCGAACCATGAGTAATTCCAATTACCATGTAATACATATAAGAACCAATAGAAAACTTCAAAATTCAGGTCCTGTAAAGAATCATGCTAACTCTGCTCTTCATTTACAACAAGAAATATTCTTATGAATCTCTCCCTAAAATATCAAGATTTTTCTAAAAATTTTGAAAAATTTCCAAATTTCAAGGATCTATAGCTCTTGATCTTTCTAATCTAAATCCTTGAAAATTTATTTACATATTTTGGATAACAAAAAGAATATATTCTTAGAATTTCAAAGATTTTTATTTTTCTGCTCTTCCAGTTGGTGTGAAATTAATGGTCCCACATATGTATATATATATATATATATATATATATATATATATATATATATATATATATATATATATATTAAAAAAAGTTTGTGGTAAAAAGAACTAAAATGAAAATTATTTTGAGTTATTTCTAATAATTGTATTCTTCAATTTATTTACAGTTATTTACGGATATTTGCAGTATCTACATTTAAAAATGTAGATACTACATGTATAAATATTTATCTCCAGCCTAACGCTTTTTCATTGTTATTGACAGTTTTCAATATTTTCTTATAATCATTTGTTTATTCACAGTATCAATCTACTTAAAAAAAATAATTTTCATACAAGGTGATGAAATATTTAACCATTAGATAATATATATATATATATTAGTTATATACGTAACTTGGGAGTACGAAGGATGAATACAGGCGAGACTAAAGTGTTTGTCGCTTGAGCAGCAGTCGGTCTCGGGCGCGCTTCGCGCGCCCTTGACCAACTGCTACTCAAGCGACAAACACTTTAGTCAAGCCTGGATTCAGAATCCTTCGTACTCCCAAGTTACGTAGATAAGTTTATGTCGTTGGTAGGCCGTATGAGGAACTATAAAAATGATTTTTCACAATTAATGATGTGTTTTATTAAAAAAAAGTAAATAATGTCATTATTTACTTATTTATTTTACTTATTAACTGTTTAACTTTGAAAATTTGTTTAAACAAAACATTCTGTAGAGTTAAGATTTTATATGAATTTGTATGAACATTGACATATCTAACGACATTCTTTTGTTTTCACTAACCTACGAATCGATGTCACTCGCGTCATATACGGCCATGCTGTGCGATATCTCGATCTGTCAATACTCCCTTAGGGAGTATAGGGCTGTCAATACTCCCTTAGGGAGTATTGACAGAGAGAATATCGTCGAGATATTAGCAAGAACGTATGTAATGCCTATACAAATTTAGCGTGGTCTATAGGTATTCCACCGAATACGGCCTACGACGACATAAATATATATATATATATATATATATATATATATATATATATATATATATATATGTTGCATATCACAAGAAAATTTACACATCAAAACTAATTCTCTAATGTAAAGAATAAAAAATTAAATTAATAGAATTTTGAAATTTGGATATGGGAATACTTTTTATAAATAACTTTTTAATAACTTTGAAAAATGATAAATTTTTTAAATAACTTGTGGTATTGAATGCTAATTAAATTTAGTTATAACATGAAGATAATTATTCAAGTTGGAAATGTATTTAATGAAATAATGTAACTATTTATAAGGTAAGAGGGTAGAGTTCAATGGCCTTAACTGCTCAAATCAATTATTTGAGCAGTTAAGGCCATTGAACTCTACCCTCTTACCTAATTTTCAAACTGCTGGTGGCATCTTTCATAACAACTATTTATAAGTTATCAGTTAAGAAGGTACCTTCGTCCACCACTCGATTCAAATTTTCAATATGCTTATTTGATTAAAAGTTACTAGATATCTCCCCTTCCCAAGAATATATGTTTTGTTTGGTGATATTCACATACTCGATAGAATTAGCATCAATATATAAAAAAAGAAATAATTTTTATTTAAAACTAAAAAATTAAAATTAATTAAAGAGCTAAGATCATCATCTTTACTGTCCGAATCATTTACATGCTCTTTTTACGAAATTTGAAAATTTGAGGTTATGGTGTGTTTTTGCCACTATCCGCTATATGCGATAAAAGTAACTAGATTCATACATAAATGAATAATTTATTCATTTATATTTTGGTGTAAAAGTAATGAAAGTTTCTGAAAATTATTTTATAAGTTGCCAGTAATATTATGTTTATCCTCAAAAAATTTCATTTTATTCTGTTTTGTAAATTTTAAGATTAACTACAATATTAACGTTTCCCCATAAGAACCAATGTTATATAATTATTCTAATTTCTCATTAACGAGATAACGAATCTTCATGAAATTTTATATATGCATTTTAGACATAAAAACAAACAATTTTGCATAGTTTCGACCAAATCTATTTTGTCATACTAAAGCGAAGGTACCTCCTTAATAATAATTTTTTAAACTTTTTATTCATAGTTTAAAATAATATTAAATATATGATTATCATTTTAATATTTTTTATAAAATATTATGTAAATTTTAAAAGTATATATTATTTAAGGAGATGTAAAATGGATAGTACACTCGCGCCGATAAATATTGACTATATTTCCATTATATTTCAAAATTTTAAATAAAGAGATGCATTAACATATAATATTTATCACGAAGATTATTCAGTTAAATTTTTAAATAAATCTATTCATTAGTTATTGAGGAGATTGGGTTCCAATATTATTTACTAATATTTTTCTATTTGGAATCAGAAATCTAAATATCTTGAAAACTAATGATTAAAATAATTAGAAAATTTAAATAAATAATCATGGTATATACTACACTTTGAAAAATTTTCTGGTAACTATACTAGTTTTCTGTAAATAATTACATGTTTTAGCGATGTGAAGTTACATTTTTATGTAACTTTACATCGCTGAGCGTAGGTCCTACTATGATCGCGGTATTTTTCCCGTGCTAAGCAGTGTAATGTTACAGTCAATATCAACATGGCTGTCCGGTAAAAATACATGACATACGTGAACTGTCGCTACAATAGAAACACATTTTAAACACAATAAGAAATATTTTAATCTTATTAATTGATGTTTAACATAAAGTTATTAAACAATCTTTTCAAATTTTATAGTATCATGAGTAATAAACGTTCAACGTATATTTTTTATTAAATTATATCGATGTAGGTTAGAAACGATGGATTATGTAATTTGACCGGTTTTCATGTGTATTTAACACGCTCAGCAAGGGTCCCGATACTTACCATGCTCAGCGATGTAAAGTTCCGAAAAATTTTTTACTGTGTACAAGTTAATACATTCCTTTTATAGAAATTCAAAAATAGAATGGAAAGATATCAGTTAAATATGACAGTTCATTTTTATATCTTCTCATAGTGAAATATAATCAAACTTTGACAACAAATTCAACATAATGAAATAATTGTACTTTCAATGATCATATTTAATACAAATTTTAGAGTGATATTACAGAATATTATTTTTTTCCGCATTTATAATAAGTGTTTCGCAAATAATAAGTAAATTTTCTTTTGAAATGTTTACTTTTTTAGGGGAAATTTCACTTCTATCTAGACAGTTCATAAATATAAATTCATAATTATAGACATAATAAGAAAAAATTATTCATATTTCATATATTTTCCTATCTTTATAATTGACTATTAAAAAATTTAATATCAAATAAATAATTTTTTTAAAGTGTATTTCATAAAAATTATATTCAAACGATATTAAAAAAAGTATTTTTATATCATGTAATGATAATTTTTCAAATGAGGTAATTTGATGTATTTCAAAAATTAATATGTTTCTCTTATTGAAAATGTTATTGCTTTAATGAAATGAATTTTAATATATTTAATTGATAACAATTTTTATATAAATGACAATTCATTCAAATACAAACACGTGTACAAATGAAAATGTAATTAAGGTAAATATAATTTTAATATATTAAAATGTAATTTCAATATATTTAATTATTAACAATTTTTATATAAATGACAAATGATTTAAATACTAACACGTGTACAAATGAAAATGTAATTAAGGTTAAATGTATGTTATTTATAAAAAATTGTTAACGAGTAACTTTTTGAATAATATATTTTCATGAAAATTAATTTAAATACTTTATTCTCTGAATGATAACTAAATAAAATTTCAATTTAGTAAATTTAGTCATACTATTATAAATATATAAGTTATATAACTGTTCATCAAATAAAATTATTATTTTTTTAATATATATATTAAAAAAATAATTATTACAATAGATTGTAGTTAAATAAAAATGTTTATTTTAATAATTATAGCGTTGAAATTTATTTTGATGAAAATGTTATTTGATTGACATTTACAGTATTATTTTAACTATATTTGAAAGGTTACTTGTCATCAATGAAAAAATATTTAATTATTTAAATTAATAATTTATTAATATCAAGAATTTTCTAAGAATTATAAAATTTATGATATGCAAACCTTACTTTTGATACATTCACTTTTTAATATTTGTATCTCATTAAAATTTTATATTAGATGCAAAAAGGATTGTTAAGTAATTGCAAATAATTATTTTATTATTCCGAAATATTTGAATTGAAAATTAACTTAAAATGTGTATTTAACTTTTATGGTTTTTCAATTTAAATTTCGTATTTCATATATATAAAATACATTTGTGAAGATATTTTTATTAGAAATAAACACAAATTTTTTTAAAGCATGTTTCACGTAAAAATTAATTTCATAATTCAAATTCATGGTCATATATTAAGGTCTGGAAATTATAGTTGTTACTCAGTTCCCAGTTTATTTATATCAAATATCGTACTATCTTTGTTTTTCTTATGGAAGTAGATTGAGAAATAGTCACTTGATGAAATAAATTATACGCTTTTTTACTTTAAGCACATGTGTACATATATTTTTATATTATGTTGCATTAAATCATTTTTAATTTTATTTAGTACTCAAAATTAACTTAAATTAATTAATTCTTATTCACTTAAAATTAGTCATTATCAAGGTAAAACCCATTAAATTGTGTAACAATTTTCAACAGTTGATAAATATAATGTAAATCATATAATATATATATATATATATATATATATATATATATATATATATATATATATATATATATATATATCAATTTTGAATTACTAATAATTAATTTAAAACTCAAAAGTAACTATTTTAAAACGAAACATGGAAGATAAACATGTATCGTTTTATTCCTCAAATATCACGAATTAAAATATTAATTATAAGTTATTTTAAAGTGTTATATATTATGTAAATCATTCTATATTTAATAATTTTTAATTTTAGTAACTGGAAAAGCCGCCCGAAAAGAGATAAATAATTACATTTTCCGCGAAATATTGCCCTTGAATCGAGTAGGTGAAATATCAGTCTTAGTTCCAAAAAAAGACACTAAGCATCGCAAATATACGCTCTTACTTCATAATATAATAGTACCAACATTGGTCCCTAAAATTCAAGCTATAGTACTACTTGAAATTATATCGCCACTCTTTATTTAAGTACCTTAGTACATAAATTAGATATACTTGATTTAGAACCTATTTTAACAATACTTTCTTTTCTTCGTGCAGTTGTTAGTTCTAGTAAACGTCAAATACTGTTTTCGATTATTTCATGGTTCGTGATTGAAACACCTGATTAAAAAGAATGAATTCCTATTATATTTTTTCATTGATTTAAATGCAATTTAGTAGAACAAATTCTTAATTCATCATAATATAATTTGTATTTAAACAATTTTTATGCACATTGTAACTTTAATTAATCTTTTTTATAAAAATATAGAAATTTAATTTAGTACAAAACTAGAGTATCAAAATTCATAAGTTGCGGCAATTCTATTTTATTTTAAAATTGGCTAATTTATACATAATAATATAATATATGAAAATTCAACCGAGCGACGTTAGGAGCGAGGTATTTTTTGCTAGTTACTTATTATACAAGTAAACAAAATTTTCTGGCCCTTTAATGTGTATAAAAAATTTTTATTTTGATTCAATTAAATATTATATCAAAATAAAAAAATTTTCATGTTGATGATACTAAATTATCCTATATTAAAGTGTTATTTTTCAACTAAATTAATTTTAACTTCCTCGTCAGCTGAAATCAATGTTTTTCTCTCACCATAAAAATTTATAATTTAACTAGCGACCTGATCGGTAAAAGGGTTATACACAACGACGCACTATTCTAATTCTTAGAGAATCTCAACTGCCAGTTCGCTTTTTCACATAAAGCAACTATGAGGCATATAGAGTTATATCTTTTATCTCTGTTACTATGCTATTAAAGCACGCGAATGTCTGCACGTTATGAAAGGAAATAGCATTTTTAAATGGGACACAAATTTGTAACAGCCAAACGACAAAAAAATTTTAATTGATAAATAGAAATTTTTCGAGATATTTCCACTATTTTATTTTTCGGAAAAAAGTCAATTTTATATTAATTTTATTTTTCGAAGCGTAAGAAAAATTAACGTTGATTCTAAATTTACTTGTCTTTGAGCAAGAATTATTTGATTTAAAAAAAAAACAATTTCCTGACACGTGCTATTTTAAATATCAAACTTTAACTACAACCAAATGCCATATTTAATATAAAGCCTTTTATGAAAAACGCAAAGTCTATTTGTGTCGACACCAGCTACATTTTCGACGCCACTTGCAAATTTCGATTTATTAGACGACGCGTACAAGTCTGATCCCGTTGATTCATCGATTCGTTGGGCACCATTTTTTAACAGTTATTTTTCACCCGTTACAAATAGAATTATTTATTTATATTAATCTAATATGACTTTTAAATTATACGAATTTTTAAATTAAAGCAAAAGAAAACCCGAAGAATGTTTCCATCAAGTGTGCATTACACGATTATTCAAATTTTGTTTTTGATTTTTTGTGCATTACACGATTATTCAAATTTTGTTTTTGATTTTTTTCTTCATTAATTGAAATAAAATTTTTATTTTATTTATATCAAAAAGTTATTCAAAGTTGATGAATAATATATTGATATTTATTATTTTATTTAGTAACAGTTTGCAAAACATACTTTAGATAAGACGAAATTCATCTCGACAGTTCTTAGTGAAACAAGACCAGATCTTGCTTAATATCGATCAACTCAAGAATGTACATTTTGAGAATTATGATTGAAATCGAGAAGTTTTTATTCTGAGGGAAATGTAAAATACCGACATTACAGTTTTCTAAATTTTTTATTCTTAATCCAAAAGTTTTAAAAATATCTATATATTCCAGCCTTCCATTTTTACTATTAAAAAGCCTAATATAGAGATGTTTCGGAAAATTTTCTTATTAAAGATTAAAAATTTTAAAAACTGCAATGTCAGTAACTATGTATAAATCATATATTCTTTTACATCCCCTTAAGGTAATGTAATAGAATATATGATTCATACATAGTTTTATTAATAAAGATTAAAAATTTTTTTAATAAAGATTAAAAATTTGAAAAACTGCAATGTCAGTAACTATGTATAAATCATGTATTCTTTTACATCCCCTTAAGGTAATGTAATAGAGTATATGATTCATACATAGTTACTAACATTAGTTTCCTAAATTTTTAATTATTATTAAAAAATTTCTGAAATATTTCTATATTATGCTTTTTATTAGTTAAAATAGAAGATTATAATATAAAAATATTTTTTTTTATTTTGGATTAAGAATTAAAAATTTTGAAAACTGTAATATCGGTATTTTACATTCTCTTAAAACAAGGCGAGAAAATGCTTGACTCGCTTATCCTGAACATATAAGATGCAGAAAAATCCCTTAAATCTCGTTAAAAATGGGACCCAGGGCTGCAGTCCTACTTAGCTCCACCCTCCCCCTAGATCCAGGCCTGTCAGTGGAAAGATGGTGCATCCCGCACAACAAATCCATAATTTTCAGCAAAATCTATATTAAGAAAAGGTCGAACTATCTGTCTTTGTCTAATAGAATTTTTCATCATTTATATAAAAATCATCCGTTGTAGCAAGAAAAAAATAGTAGCCTCCGTTAGATATTAGTGTAATAAGTAAATATTGTAATAACAATCAAATTATTTTATCGCGTAGTTTTTGAATAATATGAGACCTACCAAAAAAGATAGGTTATATTCTAGTTTGTTAGTAGGTCTCATATTATTCAAATCTACACGATAAAATCATTTTCTTGTTATTACAAAATTTACTTATTATACTAATATGTAGTGCTGGCTACTATTTTTTTTCTTGCTACAACGGATGAGGTTTACATAAATGATGAAAAACGCTATTAGACAAGGACAGATAGTTCGACCCCTGTTAAGAGCAGGTCAAGTATATCTGTCCTTTTCAAATCAAAGAATTGATTTTTTTACAAAAAATAATAATTTTAGCAAAAAGCAAAGAGAAAGCTGCATCTCGTATAAAAAAGCAATATTTTCATTGATGAGAAAGAATTGATTTTATCGCTTCGTTTTAAAGAAAACCTTGAAAAACTTAAAACATAGAGTTCAGGGTAAACAATTTGGTTTTTCAAGGTTTTCTAAAAAACGAAGCAATAAAATTAATTCTTTTTTTATCAAAGAAAATTTTGCTTCTTTTGATACGAGATGCGGCTTCCTCTTCATTTTTTGCTAAAGTTATTTGTTTTTGCAAAAAATTAATTCTTTGATTAAAAAAGGATGGAGTATGGTGACCTTCTCTTAATTATAAATTTGACGATGAAGTGTTTGCAGCTCAAATTTTTCTTCTGGATATGATTCTAGGCACATTTAAGATCGAATTCCAACAAAAACCAAAATCGAAGAATGAGCATTTTTTTATTTATTCAAATTTCATTTTTTAAATGTTTTTTATAAAAAAATTTTGTATTTATAATTTATGAGCTCAATTTCTAGAATATCGTTTTAAAATAGAATCATAAATTATTTACACATTTTTAGCGAATATTATTGTAAATATATTCAGAAAAATCTAAAGTTATGTAACAATGTAAGTGTAACGTTAAAATTAAGATTTTTTCTAAAACATTATAGTGATAAAGACTATGACAAATGATATGTTTTTAAATTATTTAAAGGCAGCATTTGAAGCAATTGTAATTAGAAAATACTGTGTATTAATATTCCAAAAGAACACTGCGTATTTTTGGTATTTCAGTAACACCAAAAGTACAAATTTCATGTAAAAAAATGTATTGAAGAAAATCAAGACCTAGGTTTTTACAGTGAACAGGCTATGGAATTTACACTATTTTCGCATTTTATCTTTGTGATTGTTTAAATTTGAATAAAAGTATTTTTTAAAGAAGCTCTGCAATTAATTTCATGTTTCCCAAAAAATTATTCATCAATGCATTTTCAAGCATTAAAATTTTGACTTATGCAAGATCAGTTAACTAAATTTTTCATAATAGTATTAATAATAAATTAATAATTATAGGAAATTTAATTAAATTCTGTATTGCTAAATTTTAGAAAATCATAATTTAGCTTTAACATTGTGTAAAAAGACACATCAGTCATCAAATTTAAATCAAAAATTTCAGCTGCGTAACCTATTCGAATATTAATTCAAACAATAATATTTGAAAAATTAAATAGTTATAATATTTTTGATAAAAAAGTGAATAATCATTGGTATGGTATTTATTTTTATTTGCTTTATGATACAAATATGATTTTTTTATTACACTTTTTCGTTTTCCCGTTCTTCTGGTGGTTCCGAATCATTAGAACTCCTATTGATTTGACGTCGAAGAGTATCAATCAATTCTGGATTTGAATTCTGCATTTGTTGAGCTAGTTGGTGTCCACTGAAATCATGATGTAATAATTATATTAGTAAAAACACTTCAATAGGATATAAGGCAAAAACATTGATTTTATTTTCAAAGTAACTCCAGGTAAAGTTTACTTTTTAATCGCTTATGTTTCTAAGTTTTTTGCTATTGCTAATAAGTATCTCGAAGTCTTTTTCCATATTTTTTTTTTTAAGTTTAACTCATAATAAAAAATCTTAAGGGGAATCATCATACCGACATAGAGTTCTACCTTATCTACATTTGAATTATGCATTTTAATAAAAATTTAATTATTTATGACTAAAATTCATAGAAGAGACACATTCTTAACATTCTAAAGAATTAATTGCAATGCTAAAAGACAGTATAAGAGTGAAAATGAAGTCGAAAACTGCAAAATACGATTAACTTTCCAATGTGGTAATGAAAAATCGTATTTTGCAGTTTTCGACTTCATTTTCACTCTTTTACTGTCTTTTAACGTTGCAATTAATTCTTTAGAATGTTAAGAATGTGCCTCTTCTATGAATTTTAGTCATAAATAATTAAATTTTTATTAAAATGCATAATTCAAATGTAGATAAGGTAGAACTCTAAGTCGGTATGATGATTCCCCTTCTTATAATAAACTTAAAAATACTTATTTGTTCATAAATTAAAATATTTTCGAAAATTTTTCTCAGTGATATTAAAGTTTATTAATTCTTTACAAAGATAACTTAAAAGTCTAATCGTTAAAATGCTAATAAATCTAGGCAAATTTTGGGTATATCAAATAGCATTTTTTTACCAATCAATAAGCTGAATAGTTTGGATTTGAGGCTTTCACGGTGAATGTTAGACATTGTTGTAAGGTTTTTTCGGATTTCAACGGTGTAAGTTGTGTTTTTAGGATACCGACGTTTCGTGAACATTGCAGTTCACTTCATCAGGTTGGGCCTGAATCTGATGGTTCAGATTGTTTAATCACTATATATAGGGGGCATAATTTTGGGAGAGGTTTTTGGTTGAATGGGTCTGGGTATTCTGGTTGAATGGCTTATGGGTGATTTGTCTTTGGGAACAGAGGTTGCCATATTTGATTCAGGAAATAGCCATTGTCTCTGTTTAGATTATTTAGATGTTTTAGTATTTCTATGGCTTCTCGGTGTTTTCTTGGAAAGTAAGAGATGGTTTTGGATAGAATAGCTGTATGGTCGAAGTCTATTTGGTGGCCGGTTTCCTTGATGTTTTCTTTTTTATAATGATTGATTCATTAAAAGCATAAGAAAACAAAATAAATAAGCCATTACACAAAAGTGTACCTTTATAGTGGCTTAAACTAGAGAATATTTTATGCCTTGTATTAGACGATGATTTATCAGATGTTGGTATAGCAAGATGTGTAGCTGAGACACCTATAGTGATCATAATCATTGTGTCACCCACGAACCTTTACGAAAAATAAATTTTGCTTATACATTTCTTATTGCTTATTGTGTATCTATGCTCAAAAAAATTTCAGCACTGTGCCATAAATTTTTATTTTTTTAAACGTTAAATTGCAAAAAATCCGTAAATTTCCTCACATATATATACTATAAAAATATTTTGCCGCCACCGACGCCGTACCAGGAATTCAGGTTAGCTGAATTAAGCTTAAGAAATAGCTAAAAATTAGCTGAAAACCGATGATTTCAACTTATAAATAAATGAATTTAGCTAAATTTAAACTTAAAATAACTTCGAAATTTTCCAAATTTAACTAAATTTAAAGAAAAAATTAACTAAAGGATAAATAAATTTAGTTAAATTTAATTTAATAAAGCTTGAAAAATATTTAATTAGAAGTAAATCTAAGCTTAAAATAGCTGCATTTAAGGTAGCAATTAGCTGAAAAGTTGATGAATTCAGCTGAATTCAAACTAAAAATAGTTTAAAAATTTGATGAAATTAATTAAATTTAAAGTAAAAGATATCAAAAAGATAAGATATAGTCAGCTAATAAATAAAAAGATAAATTAAAAATAAAAATAACTGAATATCAGGTGAATCTAAAAAATAAATTAATTCAGTTAAATTCAAGCTGAAAATAGCGTAAAAAAAGCTACGATGAAATGAATTTAAATTAAAAAGTAGCTAAAATAAATTTAATTTCATCTAAAAACAGCTAAAATAAGCTAAATTTAAGCTAAAATTAGTTTAGAAATTTGCTAAAAATATCTGCAGTCAAAATTAAAGTTAGCTGAAAAATAAAATATATTCAGCTGAATTTATACTAGCATAAGATGAAGAAGATAAATTGAAGATAAAGATAGTTAAATATACGTTAAAATTTAGCTTAAAAACAGATCAATTTAGCTAAATTTAAGCTGAAAATAGCTTAAAAACAACTACAATAAAATGAAATAAAATAAAAAATTAGCTGAAATAAACTTAATTTCACCTAAAAATAACTAAAAACAGCTAAATTTAAGCCAAAAAATAATTGCGTTTAGATGAATTCGAATTGAAAAAAGCTTTAAATTTAGGTTGTTTAAGTTGAAATAAATAGAAAGAGATGAAATTAGCTCTATCAGAACTAAAATCCAGATAAATATTTATAAAATTTAGCTAGAAATGGGGGGCGGCGTGAGCAGGGGGGCCTCTCTCTAATATATATATAGGAACCCCCTGCTCCCTCCGCTCGCCAACCCTCTGAATGCGAACGCAACAGAATATCCATTAATTTCGGGTGCGAATTCTATAAATACAATGCAATGAAAACACTCCCTCTTTGTTTTTTTGTCATATTGTTGAGAAACAGATCATATTTTTTTTATTTATAAAAAAAATCTCCACTTAACTAAAAGAGCTTGAATGAAATATAATTTGGATGGTCAATTAATAACACATGATATATAGTTTCAATGAATTAAAAAATAAAATAGTTATTTATAATAGAATTTCCAGTTTTAAATGTGTATAATAATGTTTAATAATAGTTAATAATAATAGAATTTTAAATTTTATTTTTTATAAAGAAATAATAATTATGAAAGAAAAGATCATTTAAATCGCCATGTTAAAACACAAAAAATAATTTAAATGATGTAGAAAATGTTCTATTTTATAATATTAGAATTTCAAGTTTTAATTGTATATAATGTAATAAAAATCATAAAAGACAAGATTACTTAACACGGTATTCAAAAATTTGAAAAGAATTAAGTTTCAATATTTTCTTATGCAGAAAAAGATTTGATAGAAATTGATAGTGTAAATGGATACATAAAAATATTAAACATTTTTTTTATATCATCTGTAAAATATACTATTATTAAAGAGTTTGTGCATAATTATGAAGAATAAAGAACACTTCAGAAGGCGTATAATCAAATATCATAAAACATCAAGTTTTATTT
The DNA here is from genome assembly GCA_017163975.1 of Anastatus disparis. NCBI lineage: Eukaryota > Metazoa > Arthropoda > Insecta > Hymenoptera > Eupelmidae > Anastatus > Anastatus disparis. The sequence continues at coordinate 914,826 of JAFFSR010000366.1, read as the reverse complement.
GTGTACAATGTAATAAAAATATTACATTTGAAAATTATGATATTATATGAATATTTTTATCTTCTTATTTTATGAATATCATAAATACAATGCAAAGAAAAGACTTCCTCTTCCAGTTTACTTTAATAATTGTAGTATTGTTCATTATTTTGGTAACATTGAAAGTATATGGAAACTAAACTTATTATTTAGTGGAGGTTATGATAATGGTCATTACGATATAATTGATTTATATAATACCAATTTTAAATTTAAAAAAAAAACAAAATAAAAAATGTAAACAATTATGAAAAACATGAATTTTTTGGTTATTCCAATATTTGAAATTAATAAAACAGACACTTTCGTTGATCTTTATGGAACTAAATTAGACTTTATTTGCTATATTTTTTTAACAAGCAACGTTTCGTTGACATTATAAGTCAACCTCTTCAGGCTAGAAATTTATTAAAGACAATTATAGGAATTATAAGATAACAATTTTCTTATAATTAAATTTACTTAAAAACTAACATTTATGTATTAAAACTAACCTTTTTAATCTTATCTATTAATAAATTCATCTATATTACTAATAATAGACTCGCAAAACATATGGAGACAAATTGTATTACATAACAATTGGAATTCATAACATTCATTGCACAAAACTGAAAAAACCAGACAATTGTCAATTACACAAAATATAGCTATATTGTACAAGGTAAATCAACTATCACTGTATCAAACCTCAAGTGTATAAAAAATTCCTTCTCAAATATATTAATAAAATTGTTTCTTGGTTCTATTACAGCAATAAATTTTAAATTTTAACAATACTAGCATTCTAATTATTCTTATACTTAACAACGATAAGAAAGAATTTGTCATATATTTGTCAGTCAATCTCAACGTGTATACAACTAATGAAAAGCGAAACTGAAACAATAAAGCTGATATAGGCTAATCAAACTGGTATCTATATTTCAACGTGATTAACGCAGTTCTGGAAACATTCAAAAACGGCACAAGGTGGGGAACCTCAATTATACGTAACTATTAAATTATAACTTTAAAACAATGTTACTTTAAACAATTAATGAGATTTTTATAGTCATTAGACAAGAATTCAGTATCTTGTTTTCTATTAAGAGTATTATCTATCTATCTATCTTTGGGGTTTAACCACCTACAGCCTATTTGGCCTAGTAAATGACACCTCAACCACCTTTGTGTTCCGGTGTTTTCGCGTTCGAAACCATACCTCATTTTCCCTAACTTTCGGTACGTGGTGCTCGATCGTGCAGGCCTACTTAGGCGGGGAGCATCGCTCAACCCATCCTTTTTAGCGCATCGGGAGCTCAACGCCTACCCGGCAGAACGGTCCGGCTCAATTTTAATAGTGGAACAGTCGCATTCTGCCTTACCGGCCCTCGAGTAATTTTTCGTCGGTTTTTTGTTAAAACCGAAAAAAGTCTCTCGGGGGTGGTCCACCGCGGTGTCAGTGAGCTCGGGACATCCTTCACTTTCAATATTTAAATTAAAAAAATTTTTAACAAAAAAAAAAAACCGACTTCAAAAAATGCACTGAAAAGTAACAAATAATTTATTATCTTTAGAAATCATACAAATAATTGGTAAAATACAATTTTAGAAGTCGGCGTCTAATTCCTCAATGAATGAAAACGTTATTTTTTAACAATAAATGTAAACGTTATTTTTGAACAATGAATGTGTAAACATAATATTTTCATTACTTTTTAAGAAAGATTTAGTACATTTAATGTCTTTTTAGATTTTTGTTAAGAATATCAATATGTGGTTTATTTTTTATCTGTCTATCAAGAAAATTAATGAGATCTTTCTTACAATTTTTCGGGGAAAATCGATTATGTCGTATGCTATTCTCTAAGTTATTCACAAATTGAAAAACAAATCTCGAATCTACTTCACAATTAAAATTAAAATTGAAACCTAATTTAAGAGTGTCAATAACGTAAGATGGCAATATTAAATCTGTAAGGTTAGTTAGCCATGAACGTTCTTCTTTGCGTAACTGTTGATCAAAATTGTTATTATTTACATTTCTGTGTGAAGCGTCACGAATAATATTATTGTTAAAATTAATTTTATTATTGTTATTATTACCTTTTCGTGTAGGAAAAGTCTCTTCAAAAAGCAATGTATTTTGACATTTAAGTAGAAAATAGAACTTTTTATCTAATCTATTTTTGTGTAGTAATTTAACACTATCAATAGTTGCAATTTTATAAAATTCAAAAAATCTATTAACAATTAATTTAGTAGTAGTTTTTTCTAACGTAATTTTTAAGTCATTAATGTCTTTTTTCTTATTATACATTGATGAATAGAAATCTTTTATTTCAATATTTAAAATTCTTTTTTTCATTTTATGTGATAAAAAATTTAATGTTTTTTTATTTTTGTGATTGTTTAAAAAAATACTATCTGTAAATTTATTCAAACAAGAAATGTGTTTAGGAATAATGTCATAAGATCTACACTTCAATAGATATGAAAGCTCTACTTTAGATTTGTTGAACTTTAAAAGTAATTTAGTCAATAAAATAAACTGGCTCCTAACATTAATATCATAAATTAAAAACAATAAGTGTAAAACGAAAGAAACTTTGGTACTTGTGTCTTGCATTTTTCCGTGCAATAAATTAATCTTCTGTCGTCTGCTTAAGTTTTTATCTATTAAGAATCCTTGATTTTCACTTTTTTCTTCTACAATTTCCAAACAATCGTCTTCAGAATTTATAGAATTTGTGTAAGGCATTGCAATGAGATCAAATGCCAATAATATATATATAAACTTGAATTTTTTGGTTGTTCCAATATTTGAAATTAATAAAACAGACACTTTCGTTGATCTTTATAGAACAAAATTAGACTTTATTTGCTATATTTTTTTAACAAACAACGTTTCGTTGACATTATAAGTCAACCTCTTCAGGCTAGAAATTTATTAAAGACAATTGTAGGAATTATAAAATTTTGTTGAGATTGACTTACAAATATATGACAAATTCTTTTTCATCGCTGTAATAGAACCAAGAAACAATTTTATTAATATATTTGAGAAGAAATTTTTTCATACGCTTGAGTTTTGATACAGTGATAGTTGATTTACCTTGTACAATATAGCTATATTTTGTGTAATTGACAATTGTCTGGTTTTTTCAGTTTTGTGCAATGAATGTTATAAATTCCAATTGTTATGTAATACAATTTGTCTCCATATGTTTTGCGAGTCTATTATTAGTAATATAGATGAATTTATTAATAGATAAGATTAAAAAGGTTAGTTTTAATACATAAATGTTAGTTTTTAAGTAAATTTAATTATAAGAAAATTGTTATTTTATAATTCGTATAATTGTCTTTAATAAATTTCTAGCCTGAAGAGGTTGACTTATAGTGTCAACGAAACGTTGCTTGTTAAAAAAATATAGCAAGTAAAGTCTAATTTTGTTCCATAAAGATCAACGAAAGTGTCTGTTTTATTAATTATGAAAAACGTAAATTTTTATATAATGAGGCAATTAGTACACAAAAAATTAAAAATTGCAAATCATGAAAATATTAATTTAACTATACAAAATAATACTAATAAAAAATTGTTAATAACGAAAATATATTAAAAAGAAAAAATGAAGGAGAATTTATTATCAGTAAAAAAATCAAAGTAACTAAATCAACAGATAATATAGATGATATAGAAATAATAAAAAAAAATCATTGCATACCTGATTTTGGTGAAATGGATTCCAAATGTTCCCATTGTTCTGCAGTATTTTGGAAAGAAGAAAATAAATCTACTTGTTGCCACAGAGGAAAAACAATCAAAGACAGTTAAGAATTGAATGTTATCAAGGTTTATTAGATCATATATTAAATAGCCTTTGTAATATGTCATTTAATTTTGAGAAAGAAGAAAAAATAGGTAATTTATTTATATTACCATAAACTTATATGGGAAGTCCTAGATATATGCAACAACATTCAGTGCCAGATTTAGATTTGTTGGACCCTGGGGCACAATTGATGTGGGGGCCCTATGTATGGAATTGAAAATTGGAAAATAAATTGTACTAGTTAGTAAATAAAATATTTTTATTTATAACTCTTAACTTCAACCAATTAAAAATTATTAATTTGATGCACGTCAATTTGCTGAAATATTTTAACTATGATAAAAAATCAGTATGAGGTGAAATATATTCTTACAAGGTACAAGTTATACATATAAATTTTTACATAGGTATTCTCATTTTTAGTAATTTTTTAGTGTAGCATATGCTATTCTCAGAAGTTTTAATCTTTAAATTCAATGAGTAAAGAAAAAATCAGATATTTATTAAAGATTTTACGAACAAATCTTGAAGAAAAATTATTTTTAAAGAATCTCCTGATATAATGACTATTCTATTTTTTTGCAGAACTGAATCAAAACCAGAGAAGAAAAAAACTAACTTCAAAAAGATCAAAAAAGTATATGTTTCGAGCACGAGACTGTCTGTTAGCTCATCATTAGTAAGATATTGAAATTTAAAGTGAGCAGATAGAGGGGGTACCGTATTCAATATGGTGGATATACGCTAACACTCTAGCGTTGGTTTATGAAGACAAAATTTTTAATTTTTACTTAATTTATTTTTTAAATGAAATATGGAGCCAGTAAAGTTTTGTGAAACATCTAAAAAAAAAATACATGTCGTGTAATTTGTGTGGTTCGTGGATGCGGTAGTAAAGGTTCAGACACTAAATTAAGCTTCCATAGATTTCCTGCTCCGAATATGCGATATGTTAAAGTCACAGAT